>JARQZK010005399.1:0-23648 GCA_030704885.1 Cynegetis impunctata | reverse complement strand
TACTTTCAACATTATATATATGCAGTACAAAAGTGGTGCCATACTTGAAAAATGGTATTTTTTGAACGTTTTCAAAACACGCCTATAGAAGCCGTAAAATTATTTTTTACAGTATGGCATAAATGAAATCAGATTGTCCCAATACGATTATAGGTTTAAAAAAATACGCCATATTGTGACATTGGCATGAAAGACCGTCATACGCACACTGCGATGTAAAAAAAATAAATAAATAAAACGATTTTTTACAGTATGGCATTTAAATTTTCGGAAAGTTCATGGAAAGTATAATTCAGGAAAATTTATCCCATACTTATGGTGAAGTCCAAAAGTTGTGCCATACTGCAAGAAATTGTTCAAATGTTGCATGAAATTTGATAATGGGTTCATAACTCGAAACATGTCGACTATTCGTTACTGCTAAATACAGTATCTATATAAGCCAAGCGTTTTTTATTTTAAAGTTTATACTTTGTATATATATATATATATATATATATATATATATATATATATATATATATATATATATATATAATACTAATTAACTGAAAGAGTCATATTCTTGCAGTAAATTATCGTAGTTCGGTCTTTGTGATCAAAATTTCACATTTGGAAGCGCTCATTTTCAGGCAATAAAAACGCAGTATTTTGCTTTAATTGGCAGAGTTTCTAACATAAGTGGATGGTAATTTATTATGATCTACAAACTTTGCTGACAGCTATATGATTCGCAAGAGTTAAAGCCAGACTTTAAAAGAAAAGATACAGCGGTATAAGTGTGCCAACAGATTGAAGTACCGACCTCTTAAACGCTTGATGACAGAAAGTCGCTTATGCAACTTGACGTGACGATTGACAGGTCTATTTGCTAGTAGGGGAAAACGATTAGTCGCGGCAGTCAGAACTGAAAGAGATATGAGGAAAACGGATCGAAATCTCATTTGAGCTAATCTATATTTGGAATAGATGCAAGAGAAGATCCAATATAAAAAATTCGGGGGTTCTAATATAATAGATTTGAATCTCGCTCTAAAATCATCAGAGATATATTCGTGAGTAATATCATAATAGACCGAGAGATACTGGAAGAATTTGCGAAGTCATTTCTTACAGTAGGGCGCTTTTTGGCGATTTCATATACGTAATAAATTGAATGAAATTGACGTTCTTACCGGCTGTGCGCGGGTTGCAATTGCAGAATAATTAATTGAAATTGCTCGAAAATCCGGAGATGTCAAACAATTTCTTTCACAAAATTTCTTCAATTTATCGGTATTTTAACAAAAAATACTATTCCGACGGTCCAAAATACCCGCCATACCCCCTCAAACATGTAATTTTTCAAAATTTGAAAAACTATTTCTTTTAATAGGGCAGTTAAATCGTGATCAGTTTATGATACAGTGAGACAAAATTATATTCGCCATACTTCTAGTGCAGTACAAAAGTGGTGCCATACTTGGAAAATGGTATGTTTTGACCGTTTTTAAAACACGCCTATAGAAGCCGTAAAATTATTTTTTACAGTATGGCATGAATGAAATCAGATTGTCCAAATACGATTATAAGTTTTTCGTAATCCCATACTGTTATTTTGATTTGACGGTATTCAGATGACAATTGAAAAGTCAGTGTTAACGGCCGCCGGCCGTTAAGAAATCACTTGTTCAAATATTTATTTCAAAACATCATTCTGCTTACAATAACAACATTGAAATCTTGGTCCACATCGAGTTGGGAGAATAAACCTCTGATTTTCATTTCGCATAAGCTAAAAATACATCTTCATTAACCACCTTTACATTCTTGCTTTTACGCCACATTTCAAAATTTTCAAATTTTTTTGATATCGCTCTTGAGTTATTTTCGGCAGTTAATCAACACTCGCTGCACTGCACATGATTCTTCCAATATTTCTGAAGGAATTTGATTTTGTTCCTCAATTTCATCCATGGTCGTCGTTAAAGCGAACTTGAGAACACAAAAAACTGACGTTGTTTATAAAACTGTCAAACTGTTCCATGACAACAGAGTGCTCGACGTTGGGATTTTTCTTTAGAATTGCGAGGTACGGGGTTTTTTCTTTCTTCGGAATCAAAATATAATCTTTCAACGGGATTACGAAAAATTTTTAACGACACACGGCCGATACGCAAATAACGGATTCGGTTAGTTATACAATAAGGAGTTTTTGAGACCCTAAATTTACACGTAAATTACGTTTTCGGTTATTCTGAGCATGCGCAGAAGCATTGAAATTACCGACACGGTTATTAACCGATAACGTATTACGTTATCAACGGGACCTTAACGTTCACTTAATAAACGTCCGTTATATTCGCGGTGTTGACAAGTTTAAACGCGCTTGTGTTAAATTGTTACAAACTAAAGAAAAATAGACTATTTAAACTATGATAAGTGACTAATATCATATATACTATCGTGCTAATTCGTTCCAAACTTCTTCCTTTGTATTGAAAATTCGCAAAAAATGTTATTTCTTATTATGTGGCAACCATCAATCGAGTCTGCGATCTGATGTTTTGAGATTGACAGTTTCGGTATTTTTATTGGTTATGTCACAGTGCTATTTTGGTTTGTTTATTAGTGTAAATTGGCCTGCTAATTTTGATATTTTTTCAATGGTTTTTGTTCACTTGCCACGATAGTTAAAAAAAGACTACGATTTACAGATATGGAGGATCTGTTACTTCTTAGAGTGGTTCTAAGTAATAATCCATTTGAACACCCAGATATTCGGTCAGTGATTCAGCAGCACATTACCCTTATATCAGGAAAATTATTTTCAATGAGAACAGTAAAATACATAACCCTTCGATGCCTAAGAAATATATATGCCCAAATTAATCACAATTATTACTACAAACTATTGCATTTACCAGTTGCTTGTCCAGACAATTGGGTTTGGTATCTGCAAAGTTTGGCATAACCGTGGCAAATCCTCTCTTTGAAAACGGAAACTTCTTTTCACCTCTTCAACCTCAATATTATACAAATCGAATCCGGGTATGTTTCCATCGATATTTTCACCTTCTTGTTCCTCTTCAAAGATGTTATGTAAGATTATACCTCTCATTAAATTATGATCCACACCCCCGCGCCTGATCGCTATATAGTCTATTACATCTTCCATGATAATTTACCCAAAGAAGGCTAATAAAAATCACCCGACAAAAAATAATACAAGAACACAAGAGAGGTTATACTTATTTGACGTTCGCAATAAATTTGTATTCAAAAACTCTTTTTGGATCTTCAACCCGTTAATAACGTTTTCCGTTCTGCGCAAACTCAACATAGCGGTTTACGATAATTACGTTGACTTCAAATAGAAACTCAAAAACTCCCTAATATCCAACCTCATCCGTTATTTGCTACATATCGGCCTTGTTACGTTAATAACTATATCAATACGCAGTAGTTATACAAAATTAACGGATTCTATTGGCTTATTCATACAGGAGTTATATCATCTACTTATGTTTTGGGCACCCAAATTTGTGTGACTGATATCAAGTGATTTCTTTTACTAAGACTCAGTATCATCAAGTACACTAGAATCTTGAATATTCCAACGATTTCGATGAAAAGAATCAGAAAATGTTAATTCAATCTGAGTCAAGTGAGATGCAGTGAAGAGATCTAGTAAGATCGAAACAACTGTGTGCTAATCTTGAGTCGGGGTGACTTGACATTTACTATTATTCACTGTTTCGCATAGCGGAATATATTTAACCAGCTCCCTTGGAATTGTTTGATATTGATTTTAATATTATTGGAGAAACACATGTTTGATTTAAACGGTTATTATATTTGACTCTATGACGTTGCGTTTCACCACACGGTGGCTTCTTCGGATAAAATGAAATACTGAAATCTTGGTATCTTAGTTTTGCATAAAGTTTTTATTACCAAGGGAAAAACGATAACAACAAGAAATCAATTTAGGGTGGAGGGTAGGTAATTCTTCCAGAAAACTACATCCGGTATTAAACGTATTTGGTAGTGGGAATGGTTTATGTCAATTTGTTCATTCAGTAACAGATCAGAATACTTATACCTGCTAATTTCTAGGGCTTCCAAAAGATCAATTTTAATCCTCTATTATTGTGCGCTATTTGTTTTATGATTTGTAATTTCTTAGTATCATTTTCTGTTGATAACGGTATATTAATGAGTCTATGTATCATGCTATCAAATTCTGCAAATTTATGTTGGTAAGGACGTAAAGAAGCTGAAGAAGCCACTGCGTTTGGCGAAACAATTGTTATGTTAACAAAATATAGTGAAAATAAAAAACTGTAGAGTTTTATTGACAATATTATAATGGATTTTTATCAAGTATCAGCCCAAACAATTAGCTATTAAGATGAAATGTTTAGACACATCATGTACCTCTAACTTTTATAATGGTAAAATATAATTATTTCAAATAAAACTGTACTGCATATGAAATTACATACGAAATGTGATCAGGCGTGCGCTTTTACCATTAATCTAAATTCAGGACTACACACTACATACATCCCAGTATATGCAAAATGACCTCTTGTACCGCAGGGTGTATATTCTCTTAATTAATATGAACTAGGATTTACATATAATGTGGTTACACTTTATAACTCTCTGTCTAGCCGTTGCAAGAGTCTTAGGGTCGCACGTTTCAAGCGTAGATTAAAATAATTATTGTTTTTGTCAACATGATGCATCGGTGGGAGGGTTTTTTTTTGGTTATGTTTATATCTTAGTACATAATCACTGTTCCATTTTCTTCAAATTATGAATTGATGTTGCCGTTACTTGGTTAAAGCCCATAGCAATATTATCAGAAAAACATATCTATGTTTGATTTTAACGGTTATTATTACACCGAGGCGAAGCTAAAGGGGTTATAGTCTCACGACAAAAAGTTGGGATCTGGTCCGATTTTAAAAATTCCAACGGGTATCGATAAAATACATATGATTTCGTCAGAGAAGTTTTGTTCCCAATTTTTTCCCAACGAAGAATAAAAAAATATAGCGTTTTTTAAATAGGCATTGCGACATGCGCATGCGCCAAGGTCGATATGTACGAAGTCCTACAAAACATGCGTCGAAGTGGTCTGTGTGCCACGGTAACCAAGCGACGTTGATAGCTTAAGCTTGATTCTGCGTCTGTGTCTGTTTCCCATCCATAGAGATATCTTATCAATTTGATTCATAATTTGCAGCAAAATGAGCCGGGATAGGATATTCAAATTCGACAGTCAAACAATGAATTTTTTTGCTAAATTTTCACGAATTTTATTCGTAATATCGATTTATTAATACATTTATTACAATTTTCCTGCATTTAATTCGTAAAATCGACTTTCATTGTTATTTAATTTATATAATAGGTATATTCAAAAAATATTGACGACATGCACATGCGCCGATATGTGTTTTATCGATATCCATTGGAATTTTTAAAATCGGGCCAGATCCCAACTTTTTGTCGTGAGACTATAACCCCTTTAGTTTCACCTCGGGGTAATAATGGAAATGAATATGAATTTACCCAAGAATATCATAGAAAATGCAGCTAAAGCTGCGAATAATTAATTGCCGGAGAAATCCAGAGTCGTATACGACAAGGATTATGAAGTATTTAATCAATAGAAGTTGCTTCATTTCTCTTCGTATAATTAGCGGGAGTTATGATCCATTATGCCCGCAAATGCGGGCGTTACGACCTAGGGCATAATGAGTGTGTTTATAGCAACCGTATCCAAGGTGAAATAAACATATAATACACAAGTGAAAAATAAAAAATTTTAAGTACCTAGGGAAAAACGATTACAACAAAAATTAAATTTTGGTGGAGGGTAGGTAATCCTTCCTATCCAATGTGTGAAAGGTGAAGAAAAACACAATCAAGGTGAAAAAAACATATATATATTTTCATGTCAGGAAGTATTTGTTCTCTCGACGGAGTTCTGCATTTTCTTTCTAAACGGTGAATTGTAGTTTTCTAATATCTTTGTCGTAGGGCGTTATGGTTTGCTAACCATATAGTAGTTCGGTAGAGTTTTGTATTTGGGGAACAATTAGAAATATGTTAACTCACTCCGAGTCAAGTAAGCTTCAGTTCAACCTCGATAGGAAATACCGGAACAAGGAAATTGCGATCCTCTCCGATAGCCAAGCAGCCATCAAAGCGTTGAGCTCTTATAACATCAACTCAAAAATGGTTTGTGAATGCCTAGACAAACTAAACGAGCTGGGCAGAAACAACAAAGTGATACTCCTCTGGGTGCCGGGGCACGTCGGAGTGAAGGGTAATGAACAAGCAGACACCCTGGCACGAAAGGGTGCGTCAACGCCACTAATCGGGCCAGAGCCTTTCTGCAGACTTGGAAAATCTTACTTCCAAGAAGAACTCAATAAAGCTGAAAAAGCAATGAGAGCAACCTACTGGCAAAGACTTCCAGGACTGAGGCAGGCAAAAGATCTCCTCGGAAAGTTCAACCGAGCAAGATCGAAGACACTGATTAACCTCAGCAAAACTAGTCTAAAGACAATCACAGGATTTCTTACGGGGCATTGCAGACTCAAAGAACACCTAAGGAAGCTAGGTTTAGAGGGGGACAGCACCTGCAGATTCTGCAAGGAACGTCCAGAAACACCCCACCATATACTGATGGAGTGCTATGCTGTGCAACATGAAAGACTGAACACACTGGGATCATACCAGCTGACTGTAGAAGAAATACCACGAATAGAACCCCTTAAAATCCTCAAATTCCTGAAGGTATTGAGGCTTGAGGGGCTGCTGTAAAACGAGAACACATCGAGAAGCAGAAGAAGATGGGGCACAATAGATCTAATAAGGTCGCAGCGCATCGGTCACCATCCACACCTACCAATACCAATACCAAGCTGCACTCAAGAGATCTAATAAGATGGAAACAGCTGTGTGCAGAGTCGGAGTGACTTGACATTTTCTATAATTCACTGTTGCATTGTGAATGCAGATTTCGCTTCGCGGAATACCTATATCCAGCTCCCTTGGAAGATTTTTCGATAATTTTCAAGTTGCTGAAGAGTTTCCTTGTTCACTCGAATCACTCATCAAGAAAACCTCAAACGTTTTGTTCTAGGAGGTATTAAATGGATTTGATAACCATAACCGCACCTCAGTGTTTGACTTTAGATATATTTTCGGTGAAAATAGGACAGAAATCTTCTAATTCTTGCTAATATCTCTACCTCTATTTCAGGCTCAAATTTGATAGTTCATTTATCAGTTACAGCATATTTATTTGTCGTCTTGCTTTCTATTTGCATGCTCTTCACATTAATCTAATTATTGTTCTCTAAATTGACCGTTAATGAGAAGAACCAAATTAGAAACACGGCGTTACCTCATTTATAAGTGAATTCATTATTCACTCAGCTTTGATGTCGAACTATAGTTCATTTTATGAGCCAAAAGTGCAGAGAAGAAATATTATTTTAGTAAAACAGAGTGACTTGTGAAAGAAGAAAAACATGTCTAGTTATTATCTACAGTTTGGTAAGCCGGTAATAATTTTGTCATAGTTTTTCTGAGGTCGATACATATTTTGTACAGTAAAATTACTTTATTCTTATTTATTTTATTATTCATTTAGAAATTTTCCAATTGTTTTCTATTTGTGATGTTTTTGCTCTTGAAATGACTTTTCTAAAACTCTCAAAGAAACTTTCAATACTTATTTAATGACTGAGATTGAATTCTCGCACATCATTTGGTGAAACATCATAAAGAATAAAGTATAAACTTTAAAATAAAAACACTTGGCTTATGTTTCACAATATAAAAAATGAATAACTTAGAAGAAAAAATTTTCAATGCTGATAATAATTTAATTACTAATGTTTCATTATGGAGGCGTTATGTAGATGATATTTTTTGTATTTGGACCGGTACAGATAGGCAGTTAGATAATTTCCTTAAATATATAAATACTTTCTACAACTCGATTCAATTTACAGAAGAAGTAGAAAACGAAAACGGTACCTTGAATTTCTTAGATGTTCAGATTGCTAGGAATTTGAATTCTCTCACTTTCAACATTTATAGAAAACCAACCTTCACAGATACTTTAAATCACAGCGACAGTAACCAACACATTAAAATAAAACTCAGTGCTTTTCATTCGTTCATACATAGGTTGTTCACGATTCCATTATCGGAAACAAATTTTCAAACTGAAGTTAATACAATTAAATTATTAGCCATTAATAACGGTTACAATGAAAGTCTTATCGACAAACTCATTGGGAAAGACGAATAAAGTATCTGTTGCATTCAATATACCCCACGCAAACTATTAATGAAGAACAAAGATACTTCCCAATAAATTATGTGCCTAATTTGAGTAGCAAAATTTGTAACAGATTATCGAAAAATAACGTTAAAACAATTTGTACAAATAAAAGAAACTTGAAGTCATTCTTGGTCAATAATAAAGAAAAATCTAACATCGGAGAAAACAGTGGTATTTACAAAATATTTTGCGACGAATATCCTGCTTTCTATATTGGACAGACAGGAAGGAATATAAATATTCGTGTTGAAGAACATAAAAAGTCAATTTTACAAAACAAAAATACCACTGGCTTCTCTGAACATTGTATAAAATTCAATCACTTCCTGGATTTCAACAAAACCAAATTGTTACATTCAGGTAACAAAGGAAAACGCCTTGACTTTCTTGAAATTCTCGAGATAAGTTCCGCCCATAATAGTCAATTACCCCTTGTAAACGAACAAATTGATTTTCAGATATCACCTTTGGTTTTGTCTGTGTTATAAATTAGGATGTAATACTCTCCTGTAGTCAGTCTTGATAATGAGTTCATAACTCGAAACATGTCGACTTTTCGTTACTTTTAAATACAGTATCTAAATATTTTTTATATTGTGAAACATAAGCCAAGTGTTTTTATTTTAAAGTTTATACTTTATACTTATTTAATGTATTCAATGTTGTCAATATTTGAGAATTTTCATTTTGTTTGATTGAATTTATAGAACATTCGATAGAAACTCGTCTGTTTTCGGTAACTTATAGTATTATCAGACAAATTTTTACCAGATAATTTTACTGGTCACTATTTTCACCATACTTCTCATCCTCTGAAAATACAGACTATAAGAAAATAAGATAAAACGTAAAATTTATTTCCTTGTTCACTTTGTGTGATATAAGTAGGTACTTTAAATTCATTAGAAAGACTTAAAATCTGAACGAGGAGTCGGTTGATGTCAATTAGGGAGCTATTTGAATATTCAAATGTTTAATCTCATCATCGCAATTTTGATGTAAAAATTTCACGGGTTTTTGCATTTATTCAAGCGTTTTGTATGTCTTTAACCCATCTTAATTGACACGCTCACGCGTGTTTTTCTTTGTATTTATTAATGAAGATTATTCATATTACAAAATAAGAAAACGGTGTCATGGGACACCAGGTAGGAACGAATATCCTTTGGATAATATAGTAGGACCACAATTTGCAACAGAAACATGTGCGTGTTGGGGCGCACGACAGAAATGATAACTTATACTAATCCAAGTTGAAATAATTAATATTGAAATGTGGGGCTGAAAGATTCTACGAGATTGTGAATAAAAAAATGAAAAAAGCCAGGAGTCACCTCTGGGATTCGAACCCAGAAATACGGCACACCAATGTTCAGTACTTAGACCACTCGGTCGTCAACGCAATGTAAAAATTAGACGCCAGAGTGTATATAACGAGAGGATAACGTATCGCCACGCTATATAATTGAATATAAACCTACAATACGTAGTCATTATTTTATGGAACAAAATTGTAAAGCTTTATATTTTCATTATGCCATATCTGATTCCTATCGTAATCTGTTCTTTCATGCATATAACTTATACAAAATTATTTCGATGTTCACTTCTGACGTTCTCGAGTTTTTTTTTGTTTTTTTTTAATCGAGAGCATAAGCCTACTAAACCTCCAGTCTCACACTTAGATTAGGACTCTCGTGCTGCGGTCAGCACTAGAACCTGTTCCCTTCCTTGTGTCTATATTTCAAGACCCAAGTGTATATCTCTCTGCGTCGCGTCGCATTAATTTTGAAATCAAGTAAACATACCTGACGACTGCCCGTGGCATTCTCTGTCGACTGGAAGTATGTTCGCTTCATCCCAGGTTGATTCGAACTTGAACAATGCTCATCACTCCGACCTCGAGATCCAACATCCATTTTCACACTCGTCGTCTGCAATGGCCATTACTCCGACATCGAGATCCAATATCCATCTTCACTCTCGTCGTCTGCAACGAGCATCATTCGTCTTCGAACCAGACGATCCGCTTCCATCCCACCGTGCCGTCCTCTGTTGGGCGCTGCTCCTTACTAGCGAACCGATGAAGAACGTGTCGGATGGACCATCTCTCAGCCCATCTAGGTTCTTCTTCACTCCTCGTCGTCTTCAGTTTCAGTCGCTTGCCGTCGAATTCACCGCTTTCCCAGGGCGATGCTGCTTCCTCGGTGGTCTGGTCTCGAATATGACAAAAGGAAACACACGTGTTTCATTCCTCCCTGAAGTATGTGTCAGGGAGGCGGGCAGCTTGAGTTTGGGATTAACTCCTTCAGCCAGATCAGAGGATACACTTGTATGTACAAGTGCATTAAGGATAGGCGAGACGGGATATTTATGGAACATAGGAAGTGTGGGTAGGGTTCAGAGGATTAATACTGGCTCAGCAATCGCCTTGCAAGTTTGCAAGCAGTGACTTACATTACCATGAGGAAACCTTTGAGAAAAACTCATGGCAGACCAGTCGGCCCCGGGGTTTGAACCCGAGACCTCCCAAATACTAGCCAGCGTACCTAACGTACTCAACTAACTAGCTTGGTTGAATGTGACATGAATTAATGAGTATATATAATGCATTGGCGATTGACGTGGCGGAGTGGGATCAGAAAGAGAAGGGATGAGAGACAAAAAAGAAAGAGGTAGAAAGAGAAAGGTATACAATATTCGCTTGTGTTAACTAAAAAGCGTGACTTTCGTCAGTCTACTTCCGTCACAGTTTTAGTCTCGCATATTTTTAGTTTGGTCCCGTAGCAAAATCCCTATCTCCTCCAAGCCTGCCGTAAGGAACTTCATTCCAAAAATTAAACAAAATCAGGAATCAAATAGTTGGATCTAGTGCTCTTAGGTCAGTTTTATATATTTATTCATTTATTATTCAAAATAATAAAAAGGCTAGACAATACAGCATCCACTAAAAGATTACTAAATCCAACATCTTTTATTAACTGTTTCTAAATACTTAAATTCCCTAGCATTTTCGAAGTTTATACTTGAATATAAAATACTTCATTTATATTTCATAACTTCAAGTATTTTTGATAATCAATTATATTAAAATTTTATTTCAGAATGGATCTAGCAGTCACTTCCTAGCTGAAAAATTGCGACACTTTACTGACACTTCAGCGAACAAATTTTCATCGAACGGTAAGGCAGCTAATTTTAATATTTTTCTCATTTGTCGCTTTAGAAGGTGTTACAATAATCTGTGATAAAATTATCAAATTTTTCTGAGATGTTGGAATCAGAAGAGATTTATCTTTAAAACTGATATTTTTATACTGTCTTCATGTCAGTAATCCTCCTTTAAATCAATAAGTTGATTTAAATAGGCTCAATAGGTAATAAGAGCTAATTTTGGGTTTTTAACGAAGGAAACTATATTGAATATTTCCCTCCTGTCCAAAATCCCATGTAAATGGAATGCAATTATGAAAAATTACAGCGAATATTTTCCTCCTGTCAAAAAATCCTATGTAAATGAAATGCAATTATCAAATTTACAGGGAATATTTTCATCTTGTCAAGAATCCTATGTGAATGGAATGCAATTATCGAAAATCACAGCGGATATTTCCCTCCTGTCAAGAATCTCATATAAACGGAATGTAATTATCGAAAATTACAGCGAATATTTCCTTCCTGTCAAGAATTCTATGTAAATGGAATGCAATTATCGAAAATAACAGCTAGTATTTTCCTCCTGTCAAGAATCCCATGTAAATGGAATGCAGTTATCGAAAATTACAGTGAATATTTCCCTCCTGTCAAGAATCTCATATAAACGGAATGTAATTATCGAAAATTACAGCGAATATTTCCCTCCTGTAAAAGATCCCTTGTAAATGGAATGCAATTATCGAAAATTACAGCGAATATTTCCCTTCTGTCAAAAATTCCTTGTAAATGGAATACAATTATCGAAAATTACAGCGAAAATGTTGCAAACCATGTATTTCGAAAAATTTAATGTTACTTTCAATCCTTTCACTGATTTGGCATTAACAATAATTCATGGAATTGTCGTACCAAATACCACGCGAGCTCAGATTTAGCAGGATATTTTTTGTGGTTGTATTCTCATACTTACTTTCATTGGCAATTTAACGAGAGCTGTTCTGACAAAATCACGAGAGCGTAGCTCGAGTGATTTTGTCTGAACAGATCGAGTAAGTATTCGAAAACAACGACGAAAAAATATCCGGCTAAATCTGAGCTCTAGTGGTATTACTCCCGACAATTTCCCTTCTGTCAAAGATCCCTTGTAAATGGAATGCAATTATCGAAAATTACAGGGAATATTTCCCTCCTGTCAAAAATTCCTTGTAAATGGAATGCAATTATCGAAAATTACAGCGATAATTGCATTGTAGAAAGCGAAAGAGCTCTGCAATAATTGCATTGTAGACCGATAATTGCAGTTAATATCACGGTTATTGATGACAAGCTGAGAAGTCATGAATTTCTAACGTCAGTTTGACAAACTGAAAGTTTATTAGGGAAATATTCCCCAAAATTACACTCGTTCATCAAAATAACCGGATAATTTCGCATTCCAGCGTGTTGTCTTTAAAAAACTGCTTTCGCTCATTTTCATATTTTGGAGAGAGAGCCCTCCACCTTCGTTGTCGGGCTCTTTCTCCAAAAGTGAGAATGAACTCATGCAGTTTTTTGACAACACGCTGTCATGCAAAATTATCGGTAATTTTGATGCACTTGTGCAATTACTTACGATAATTGCATTGTAGAAAGCGAAAGAGCCCTGCGATAATTGCATCGTACGTATCTATGGTAATTCGTATTTTAAAACCATGTTCCTATTCCGGAAATATTCTCCCGAATTATACTCGTACATCAAAATAACCAGATAATTTCGTATTCCAGCATGTTGTCTTTGAAAAACTGAATTCGGTCATTTTCATATTTTATATTATAACCTTGGGTGTTGCGCTCTTTCTCCAAAAATGAAAAATGAACTCATGCAGTTTTTTGACAACACGATGTCATGCAAAATCAACGGTAATTTTGATGCACTTGTGCAATTACTTACGAAAATTATTGCTCTTACTAATGATTTCGAAAGATGAATTTTCTATTGCTTAGTCTCATATTTCAAAGATAAATTTTATAAATATAAAATTAACAGCTCGAAAGTTTCATTCAACAAAATAAAGTAAAAGCAGGTAGATAGAAATATTAAAAGATTCACTGGATAAATTTAGACCCCATCATCTCTCGGAATCAATTACCACAGAGGGATTAGGTGTTACTTTTGAATTACGATCACATCCGGTTCGAAGACAGAAACACTCAAAATGTTTCAGACGGCCTTACCGCAAACACTGTCAACATAGCCGGATACAGTAAAGTGCTAATGGATCTCCACAAAGAGGGCGGCCCGTTTAAAGTATATCACTCTAAAGGCATCACTTAATACAAAGTGTTGCATGTTAGCAGCTATTTTAGATGACTTGTCTATTAGACGTTTCTTTATTACCTTTTTTTATGTCTTTTGTGAGTTGCACGTCGAAAGAATGAGTGACAATTCAAGAACCGATTCGGTAATCGTCTCTAAAATTGGAGTTAACTTAGGAAAGGTACGCCTCAACTCCTGCTCGTCATCCAGATGAAGTGAGAATTCCATTCCTTCCCCATTTTCTTTGCTTCGTCGAATAAATATAGGTTTAGCAATTGATTGGACCGATACTTGATGAAAATTCACGACAATAATGTGAATGAAACTTGGGTTATATATATATATATATATATATATATATATATATATATATATATATATATATATATATATATATATATATATATATATATATATATATATATATATACTGAGAAATTCCCATTCGTCCTTCAAGGGAGAATGTTACAAAATTCGACATATGTGCCACACACGAGAGAAACACTAGGCATTCCTCTCCATTCTTCCGAGCTTCCCAGAAGTATTTCTCGCCCATCGAATGATGGACAACCTCTAACGTTTCGTACGTTAAATTTTCTTTTTCTGTGTTATAATATGGTCTATGTAGATAAGAGTGAATAGTTGGATTGATGATATTGAAAAGGTTGCGTGGCTTGTCCTGGGTGAATTGTTTTGATTTGATTCATGTTCTTGTTTAAAAAATTGAATACGTATAAAATATTCCACTTATGTTGCACTCTTTTTTTGTGACAAAATTTTAACCGATCGATGAAATCTTGTTTCAACATTTAATCGCCTGTTATTGCAAATAAGAGAAGAATAAGTTAAAATATAGTATGGGTAAAAAAAGATCATGTATATATATATATATATATATATATATATATATATATATATATATATATATATATATATATATATATATATCAGGGGCGGCTAGTCAAAGGAGGCTAAGGAGGCTAAGCCTCCTCAATAATATTCCGTGTATCACTAAAATATTATATTGAATAGTCAGCATTCAGCATATTCATATTAATCAAAATCATATTATTTTATGCACCTACATTCCTTTCAACCTACATTATATAATATAATTTATTAATTACGATAGAAGGTATTTACATTTACTGCATTTCATTCATTTCAAGATTTGTGGCAACGCTGCGGAGGCATGGAAAGGTATATTCTCAACGTTCATTATGTCTGCCACAGAAAAGCAAACAACGGTGCAAATACTCCGAATGAATACTTCATTGCAATAGAAAAGCAAAACACATGTAAATGGCAACACTGATCGAGGCCCAGTCTTATACAATGTCGACCAATCACAACTATAGAATTTCGCGTGACATCGAGTGAATTCGTTGGAAATCGTAGTGTGATCGTATTGTCTAATGGCCGGCGTGTTTACTTATATAGCTCGCGTATTGTTTTAAAATGAGTTTGGTTACTGAAGTTAATTTCGAAAATTTCAATGGTGACTTAGTGGAATATTTGTTATCCCATAACTTTAGTGCACTAAGTTATGAGGATAAAGTTTTGATAAAAACATTGCGACCTACCCCTGAATTAAACAATTTGGTGCAGCGTAACAGAAAACAAAACCGCGGTTTTAATTCACGGAATTATGAGAGACATCCTTGCCTAACCGGATCACAGGTAAAAAATAAATTATTTTGTTGGCAGTGTTTACTTTTTACTAGTAAAAATGTCTCTGTTTGGGGCCGCTTAGGATTTGAGGATTTAATTATATACCTAATTGAAAGTGAGGAATTTTTTACCGATAAAGTAACTTTAAATACAGCTCGCGGATTAATATCTTACTTACAAGATAAGGAATTATATAATTTATGTCAAAAATACACTTTTTTTGATAAGGTGGCCATAAAAAGTGAACTGTGTGTTGTTTATAATGACAATGAAATTTTGGGGCAAAAAGAAAATCATGTGGGGACTATTAAATACCTTTTTGATAATGATTTGAATCAAGATTTACCCCAAGTTTATAAACTCTCATGTCTAATTGTTTCTATCCCGGTGACATCGGCTTCCGTAGAGCGCTCGTTTTCCACTCTTAAGAGAATTAAAACTTATTCACGAAATTCAATGAGCCAGGATCGTTTGAAAAATATTAGTTTGTGGTCTATTGAAAAGGAATTGGTAAAACTTTTGGCGAACTTTTTATTTGCTCTCACCAGCTGTAAACAAATTCGTTAAGTAGGTAGGTACCTATTTTGTGAAAGAAAAAAAAATTTGATGAATATAGATGAATAGATTAATTGGCTGAGAAGAGTTTTTGTGAATATTGTAAATAGGAGTTGTAGGTCTTAAGGTAGACACTCGAAAGTGAAAACAAATTAATAGCTTAGGGTGCTTGTTTTACTTTGATTTTCTTTAAATTATAAGGCGGTTGACCTTGAGATCCTAAAAATTTTCGCCTATGGTGTATTTTTTAACACCTCTTGTAGCCTCCTCAAACCAAAACCTCACGAGCCGCCATTGATATATATATATATATATATATATATATATTTATATTTATTTATATATATATATTTATATATATATATATATGTATATATGTATATATGTGTTATATATTAATAATAAATTCGTAGCATTCTCAAAACTTTAGTGAGATCAAAATTACTTCGAAATTTAAAAACTTTTTTAAAATTCCTCTATATTCAAGATATTTTCAAATTTTTTCTCACTACTCACTACGTTAATATATAAAAAAGTACATAAAACATATCAATAAATGTACACTTTCAGTTGAACATTTCAGTACACATTGTAGATTTCTTCAGTGAATTTATTGTAGGTACTCAAGTCCGAAAAGCGAGCATTAAAACCCGATTTTATTATTAAGTTAACTTCTCATCATGAAATTCGTTACGTTCTCAGAACTTTTGAAAGTACAAAATTACTTTGAAATTTATAAACTTTTCTAAAATTCATCTATTTACAAGATATATTCATATTTGTTCTCACTACTCACGAGAAACAAAAAAGTAAACAAGATATTAATTTTTTCATATTAATAAATATACACTTTCGAATGAACATTTCAGTAAACATTGTAGATAAGTTTTCATTACGAAATTCGTGACATTCTCAAAACTTTAGAAAGATCAAAATTACTTTGAAATTGATAAATTTTTCTAAAATTCATCTATTTTTAAGATATATTCAGATTTTTTCTCACTACTTTGAGGTACAAAAAAGTAAATAAATCATTAATTTTTTTATATTAATATAATTGTACAGTTTCACCTGAACATTTCAGTAAGCATTGTAGATTTTTTCGATGAATTTGTTGTACAAAAGTCCGAAAAGCAAGTCTTAAAAACAGATTTTATTATTACGTATTTTTTCATCACGAAATTAGTGACATTCTCAAAACTTTTGAAAGATCAAAATTAGTTAGAAATTTATAGTTTTCTCTAAAATTCATCTATTTTCAAGATATATTCAGATTTTTTCTCACTACTTTGAGGTACAAAAAAGTAAATAAATCATTAATTTTTTTATATTAATATAATTGTACAGTTTCACCTGAACATTTCAGTAAGCATTGTAGATTTTTTCGATGAATTTGTTGTACAAAAGTCCGAAAAGCAAGTCTTAAAAACAGATTTTATTATTACGTATTTTTTCATTACGAAATTCGTGACGTTCTCAAAACTTTTGAAAGATCAAAATTAGTTAGAAATTTATAGTTTTCTCTAAAATTCATCTATTTTCAAGATATATTCAGATTTTTTCTCACTACTTTGAGGTACAAAAAAGTAAATAAATCATTAATTTTTTTATATTAATATAATTGTACAGTTTCACCTGAACATTTCAGTAAGCATTGTAGATTTTTTCGATGAATTTGTTGTACAAAAGTCCGAAAAGCAAGCCTTAAAAACAGATTTTATTATTACGTATTTTTTCATCACGAAATTAGTGACGTTCTCAAAACTTTTGAAAGATCAAAATTAGTTAGAAATTTATAGTTTTCTCTAAAATTCATCTATTTTCAAGATATATTCAGATTTTTTCTCACTACTTTGAGGTACAAAAAAGTAAATAAATCATTAATTTTTTTATATTAATATAATTGTACAGTTTCACCTGAACATTTCAGTAAGCATTGTAGATTTTTTCGATGAATTTGTTGTACAAAAGTCCGAAAAGCAAGTCTTAAAAACAGATTTTATTATTACGTATTTTTTCATTACGAAATTCGTGACGTTCTCAAAACTTTTGAAAGATCAAAATTAGTTAGAAATTTATAGTTTTCTCTAAAATTCATCTATTTTCAAGATATATTCAGATTTTTTCTCACTACTTTGAGGTACAAAAAAGTAAATAAATCATTAATTTTTTTATATTAATATAATTGTACAGTTTCACCTGAACATTTCAGTAAGCATTGTAGATTTTTTCGATGAATTTGTTGTACAAAAGTCCGAAAAGCAAGCCTTAAAAACAGATTTTATTATTACGTATTTTTTCATCACGAAATTAGTGACGTTCTCAAAACTTTTGAAAGATCAAAATTAGTTAGAAATTTATAGTTTTCTCTAAAATTCATCTACTTTCAAGATATATTCAGATTTTTTCTCACTACTTTGAGGTACAAAAAAGTAAATAAATCATTAATTTTTTTATATTAATATAATTGTACAGTTTCACCTGAACATTTCAGTGAGCATTGTAGATTTTTTCGATGAATTTGTTGTACAAAAGTCCGAAAAGCAAGCCTTAAAAACAGATTTTATTATTACGTATTTTTTCATCACGAAATTAGTGACGTTCTCAAAACTTTTGAAAGATCAAAATTAGTTAGAAATTTATAGTTTTCTCTAAAATTCATCTATTTTCAAGATATATTCAGATTTTTTCTCACTACTTTGAGGTACAAAAAAGTAAATAAATCATTAATTTTTTTATATTAATATAATTGTACAGTTTCACCTGAACATTTCAGTGAGCATTGTAGATTTTTTCGATGAATTTGTTGTACAAAAGTCCGAAAAGCAAGTCTTAAAAACAGATTTTATTATTACGTATTTTTTCATCACGAAATTCGTGACGTTCTCAAAACTTTTGAAAGATCAAAATTAGTTTGAAATTTATAATTTTTTCTAAAATTCATCAATTTCCAAGATATATTCAGATTTGTCCTCACTATTCACACATACAAAAAAGAAAATAAAATATAAAAAATTTTATATTAATAATTGTGCACTTTCACCTGAACATTTCAGTAAACATTGTAGATTTTTTCAATGAATTTGTCGTCCGAAAAGCTAGTCTTAAAAACCGATTTTATTATTAAGTTAACTTTTTATCGCGAAATTTGTGACGTTCTCAAAACTTCAGAAAGATCAAAATTACTTTGAAATTTTTCTAAAATTCATTCATTTTCAAGATATATTCAGATTTTTTCTCACTACTCACTACGATGACATATAAAAAAGTAAAACATTAGGTAATTTTTTTATTCTAATAATTGTACCTTCACTGTCAACTGAACATTTTAGTAAACATTGTGAATTTTTTTCAGTGAATTTGTTGTACTCAAGTCCGGAAAGCGAGCCTTGAAAACCAATTTCATTAGTTAGTTAACTTTTCATCACGAATTTCGGGACGTTCTCAAAACTTTTGAAAGATCAAAATCACTTTGCAATTTATAAATTTTTTTAAAATTCATGAAGATTTATTCAGATTTCTCCTCTCTACTCACTACGTTGAGGTAGAAAAATGCAAATAAAACATTAGTTTTTTCAAATTAATAATTCCTGAGATTTAATTCTCGCACATCACTTGGTGAAACATCATAAAGAATAAAGTATAAACTTTAAAATAAAACACACTTGGCTTAAGTTTCACTATATAAAAAATTAATTCACAGCGACAGTAACCAACACATTAAAATAAAACTCAGTGCATTTCATTCGGTCATACATAGGTTGTTCACTATTCCATTATCGGAAACAAATTTTCAAACCGAAGTTAATACAATTAAATAATTAGCCACCAATGACGGTTACAACGGAAGTCTTATCGATAAGCTCATTGGGAAAAAACGAATAAAGTATCTTATCTTCATGATAGAAAACAAATAGTAAAAATTGGGAATGTCTACTCTTTTCCAATCATTGTTCTTTCGGGGGTAGGACAGGGGACTCATTTGGCCCCTTTATTCTTCCTTATTTTTATTAATGATGTGATAGATCAAATCCTGTATAGTAAAATTTTGTTGTTCGCTGATGATGCAAAGATTTTTAGAGAAATCACCTCCTACGAGGATATGGATAAATTGCAATATGACATAAATAGCTTTAATAATTGGGTTGTAGCTAATGGATTGATTATCAACGTAAATAAATGCTTCCACATTAGGTTTGGTAGATCACGATCTATTTGGCTTCTTCCATATTCTCTTAGTAATGAACTTATAAATCAAGTGAATTTTACGAAAGATTTAGGTGTAATTTTTTGATGACAAATTATCTTTTAAGCAGCACTACGAATTTACTTTTCTAAAAGGTCAAAAGAAAATATATTTTCTTAAGAGATTTACGAATAAGTTTTTAACAACATTGAAACATTTAGAAAACTTTATTTCTCCTTTGTGTTATTCAACAGTTATGTATGCTTCTCCTATTTGGAGACCCAAAGATAAGGGAGAGATAAAAAGTTAGAATCTCTCAATAGAGTATTTATTAGGTATGCAGGGTATAGAACTGGAATGAGAATTCCGTTTACAGATCACAATTTTAGTTCCCCTTTATCAGAGATTTCAAATCTCAAATTTTGAAGCAGCTATGGATAGAGCTGATGTGATCTTTGGGTATAAAATTTTGGTCAATTTAATTGATGTACCTGAAATATTGAGTCAATTTAATTTTTATGCTACCCCCCCGCAACCTTCGTCATAATATTTATTGATTTTCAAAACTAACAATTGTCGTCGGGGAGATAAAGAGAGAATTATTGATAGAATATTTATGTTATGTAATAAAATCGTAGACTGGTTTGATCCAAACACACTTTCGTTATACAAAATAAAAAATTTATCAAAATCATTGTTAAAATTTGAATGAATTGAATAACTTAATATTTTTTTTTTTATGTAATCAAGTTTATATTTTTGTAGGCTTCTAGCCATAAACACTTTGTAATTTTTAATGTATGGGGCTTGCCCCGTGAATAAAGATAAATAAATAAATAAATAAATAAATAAGTATCTGTTGCATTCAATATACCCCACGCAAACTATTAATGAAGAACAAAAATACTTCCCAATAAATTATGTGCCGTATTTGAGTAGCAACATTTGTAACAGACTATCGAAAAATAACGTTAAAACAATTTGTATAAATAAAAGAAACTTGAAGTCATTCTTGGTCAATAATAAAGAAAAATCTAACATCGGAGAAAACAGTGGTGTTTACAAAATATTTTGCAACGAATGTCCTGCTTTCTATATTGGACAGACAGGAAGGAATATAAATATTCGTGTTGAAGAACATAAAAAGTCAATTTTACAAAACAAAAATACCACTGGCTTCTCTGAACATTGTATAAAATTCAATCACTTCCTGGATTTCAACAAAACCAAATTGTTACATTCAGGTAACAAGGGTAAATGCCTTGACCTTCTTGAAATTCTCGAAATAAGTTCCGCCCATAAGAGTAAATTACCCCTTGTAAACGAACAAATTGATTTTCAGGTATCACCTTTGCTTTTGTCTATTTTATAAAATAAGATGTAATACTCTCCTGTAGTCAGTCTTGATAATGAGTTCATAACTCGAAACATGTCGACTTTTCGTTACTGCTAAATACAGTATCTAAATATTTGTTATATTGTGAAACATAAGCCAAGTGTTTTTTATTTTAAAGTTTATACTTTATAAGTTAATAATTGTACATTGGACAATTTCTCTTTGGATTAGTTGTACTAAAGTCCGAAAATCTCGCCTCTCTAAGAGCCGAAGGAGAAACAACTCTCCTTAACAAACCCTCAGGAACAAAACAATAATTTGAAACTTTATACCCGGAATTTTCCCGTCGCTCGGAATGTCACGAAACGAACCAGATGCTCACGAAATGGCGCGCCGGTAATGCCGAAATCGTGTTCTTCGGCCGTTTCGTCGTCCTCCAGTCAAAATAAAACCGAAATAGACAAATTGGACCGATACCGAAATGCCAGCGGTGAATTATTGAGTTATAAGAAGAGACCCTGCTACTTTTAAGGGTGGATGGGAAACATACATCTCGTATATTTTGTGACTTTATTACTACCTCCGTAACTGGCGAAGACTCGACAAAAAGTTGATATATTTCGAGTGGGAAACGCCCCGTATCAGGAGTACCTAGTAAATGATGTCGGATAGGAAGGCATTGAGTGTTTAAGTTGAGCCTTTGATTAACAGTTCAAGAATATTTACAAGAACTGAGATTGAATTCTCGCACATCACTTGGTGAAACATCATAAAGAATAAAGTATAAACTTTAAAATAAAAACACTTGGCTTATGTTTCACAATATAAAAAATATTTAGATACTTTATTTAGGAGTAAAGGATAGTCGGCATGTTTCGAGTTATGAACTCATTATCAAGACTGACTACAGGAGAGTACTGCATCGTAATTTATAAAACAGACAAACGCAAAGGTGATACCTGAAAATCAATTTGTTCGTTTACAAGGGGTAATTGACTATTATGGGCGGAACTTATTTCGAGAATTTCAAGAAGGTCAAGGCGTTTACCCTTGTTACCTGAATGTAACAATTTGGTTTTGTTGAAATCCAGGAAGTGATTGAATTTTATACAATGTTCAGAGAAGCCAGTGGTATTTTTGTTTTGTAAAATTGACTTTTTATGTTCTTCAACACGAATGTTTATATTTCTTCCTGTATGTCCGATATAGAAAGCAGGACATTCGTCGCAAAATATTTTGTAAACACCACTGTTTTCTCCGATGTTAGATTTTTCTTTATTATTGACCAAGAATGACTTCAAGTTTCTTTTATTTGTACAAATTGTTTTAACGTTATTTTTCGATAGTCTGTTACAAATTTTGCTACTCAAATTAGGCACATAATTTATTGGGAAGTATTTTTGTTCTTCATTAATAGTTTGCGTGGGGTATATTGAATGCAACAGATACTTGATTCGTTTTTTCCCAATGAGCTTGTCGATAAGGACTTTCATTTGTACCGTTATTGATGGCTAATAATATTACTTTCAACATTTATAGAAAAACCAACCCTTCACAGATACTTTAATTCACAGCGACAGTAACCAACACATTAAAATAAACTCATTGCTTTTTCATTCGTTCATACATAGGTTGTTCACGATTCCATTATCGAAACAAATTTTCAAAATGAAGTTAATACAATTAAATTATTAAACCATCGATAACGGTTACAATGAAAGTCTTATCGACAAGCTCTCATTGTGAAGAAAACGAATAAAGTTATCTGTTTTGCATTCAATTATACCCCACGCAAACTATTAATGAAGAACAAAAATAATATACTTCCCAATAAATTATGTGCCTAATTTGAGTAGCAAAATTTGTAAACAGACTATCGAAAAATAACTTTAAAACAATTTGTACAAATAAAAAAGAAACTTGAAGTCATTCTTGGTCAATAATAAAGAAAAATCTAACATCGGAGAAAACAGTGGTATTTACAAAATATTTTGCGACGAATGTCCTGCTTTCTATATTGTGACAGACAGGAAGGAATAATAAATATTCGTGTTGAAGAACATAAAAGTCCAATTTTACAAAAAAAAAA
>JARQZK010005398.1:0-23811 GCA_030704885.1 Cynegetis impunctata | reverse complement strand
CAATTCGTCCCGATATCGTTCTCGGTTGAAGAGATACGATTTTTCAAGAAAACATTACACATTTTGCAATGTAAAAGTCGAAGAGAGAAAAGTCTATTCACTCGATGCTGTCTGATGAGTTGAGGTCCTGTTGCCGGTCTTCTGGCACTTAAGTTCGCTTCAGTGAGTCTTCTTCTTATTGTAATTTCATTGATATTAACTTGACGGACTATTTCAAGTTCATTCCTTATCTCTACCGCGCTGGTATGTCGATTTCTTAAAACTGAGACCCTTATAAAGCGATCATCAACGACGGAAGTAGCACGATTTCTTTCAGATCCATGTCTTCTACCATAACTTCCGGTCTCTCAAAATCTTGCCACGGCTCTTTCCACGCTAGATTTTGTGAAACCCATCATATTCGCCACTTCTCTGTAGGAATAACCAACATCTTGAAGAGCAACAGCTCTAGCTGAATCTTCGGATGACAAAGGCATCGCGAAATGAAAAGTAGATACGGAATTCACAAGTCAAATGTTTTCAATATTCGAAATGTCAGATAGAACTATTTAACGAATGCGGAGTAAGTTTCTATGGGGAAACCGAAAGATTCCAAAACAAACCATCATTGTTGCAAAATGTGTAATTGTTTTCTTAAAAAATTCGTATCTCTTCAACCCAGAACGATATCGGGACGAATTAAAAAGCAAAATATTAAGAATGAATCAGATTCTGCAGAAAAATATATACACTGGAGTTTAGCTCGCAGAATTACTCTACAGGGTGTTACAAACTTTAGGGAAAAATAGTTCTCAGCCATTTTCCTTTATATTTCTACATGTGAACTTTTTTTTTCAAAATTGAATAACATTACTCAAACAAGAAAAATTTATCTACAATTTGAAGAAAAAAACATTTAAATCGGACTATGGAGAAAAAAGTTATCATACATTAAATTTCATCAAAATTTTTGCTGTCCCGAATTTTAAGTCGGTGAGTGTATATATATATATATATATATATATATATATATATATATATATATATATATATATGATGATATTATAAGTATACCATAAGATCTAATATCTTAAAAACTTACACATTTTGAAAATAAAATACTCAAGTTTAATATATTGAGATAAACAATGGGTATTTTATTTTAAGAAAATGTATTAATGGATAAATAATGCAAATTATTCAAAATTCAAGGTAGTAATCACAGATATTCACGTTTGACCTTGCATTACAGTACGTATGGCTGAACGCTGCGCGCTCTCCGCCCTTTTTCGCGACAAATGGAGGTTCATACAAAAATTCAGCTTATCTCTCATTCCGAGGTTGATCGCTAAAGTAACTGCACTAAAATGAGCATATCGTAGGTAAGAAAAAAGCATGTACGTACTAACTGAATGGAAACAAGGTTTGTTGTGCAATCCTCTGTGGAAGAAATAATTACTCCCGAAATTAACAGTGAACAGAGTGGATAATTGATATTTTCCACCGAATCCAACACTTTTCCTAGTACGAAGATGAAAGTTATACATTTACATAGACTAACGAAGTATCTTATATACTGGGATACTTCGTTAGTCTACATAAATTAATAACTTTTATCTAGTGGATAAGAAATCAATGATTTTGATCGTCCGATCAAAATCATTGATTTTGTTGGAACGGTGGAAGTGTTACGAAAATAGGGCCGATCACTAATAGCAAGACCTGGGTAATTTCAGGAATGGAGCACCAAGGACTCAAATAATTCATAGATAGATAGATAATATTTTTACCATCAATATTCACATGGTAAGTCAATTACATACCTATAGACTAATAAATTGAAAGAGAAGAATTAATCTACATAGTAAAAGGCTCATTTTACTAATGCAGCATGAATTTTCTTTTTGATAGTTCTTTTCAGGTAAGTTCCTCAACTAAGCTGAATATTTCCCTCCTGTCAAAAATCCTTTGTAAATAAAACGCAATTATCGAAAATTACAGCGATAATTGCATTGTAGAAAGCGAAAGAGCCCTGCGATAATTGCATTTGTAGACCGATAATTGCATAGTAGCATAGTTCATATTACGTTTTTTGATGACAAGCTGAGAATTTATGAATTACAAACGTCAGTTTGACAAGTTGAAAGTTTATTCGGGAAATATTCCCCCAAATTACACTCGTGCATCAAAATAACCGGATAATTTCGCATTCCAGCGTGTTGTCTCTTTAAAAAACTGCATTCGGTCATTTTCATATTTTGGAGAAAGAAAAAAATGAAAATGAACTCGTGCAGTTTTTTTGACAACACGCTGTCATGCAAAATTATCGGTTATTTTGATGCAATTGTGCAATTACTTACAATAATTTTGGTTGTAGATTTCATGCTCCAGTAGCCTCAGATAGTATGTGTATATTTTCGCCTGTGCAATAGAGTATGGAGATCATTTTTGTGTCTGGTTGAATAGATGGTATTCTGGTTTCATTGTCATTAGCATATTCTTGATATTCCTAGATGAAAAGTGGTGCCAAACTGAGCATTTCATACTCTACAAAATTGGTTTGCAAGAATATGTACTGCCGGAGCATTTGAGGCCCTACAGAGTTATTGCATATAAAAGTACACATCCTAAGTCCATATGTCTCCAACTTCCTCAATATTATTGCAAGCATAATCAATATGTGCAACCCAGTTCGATTTATTGTCTAGAGCATGGATGCACAGACCGCGGGCCGCATGCGGCCCGCCGGTCGAATACTGGTGGCCCGCCGACAGCAAAAATAATACTCTCGTACATTCGAAAAATATTGAATTCTATTCCCAGAATAATAGTGTTAATTTGAAAACTGTTTTATTATAATTACTAAGATTATTACAAAATAATAAATATTAAAGTAATTTGTTTCTTTTGATATTGTGAGCGACGTCCATAAAACTCATGAAAATCATTCAAATACCGTGGCAGTTCATGAATAAAACGACGCCGCGGCCGCGCCGCCTCAAGCGCCCAAAAATGCTAAGTCAAGTAACATCGCTTGCCGTCTTTATATAAAGTTCAAAATAGTAGAGAAATCAAGAATTTTCTAGCGCGGTGTGAGCAAGCGAGATAGCAATAGTCCCGAATTCCCGATTGCTCGCGTAGATACACGAAGCTTCCAGAGTCGGTTTCGAGATTTCTCCAGACAGTTATCGACTCTAGCCGGTGTCATTATATTTTGATCCACATTCAACGTAGATTTCCTGTTGCAGTGTTAACCCGTCAAGTGCCGTGTATAATTGTGTTGTGAAATCGTAAGTAAAACTACTATTAATAAGTGTTTCCCTACCTATTTAATCAATTATTTTTGATAATTTAAAAGAGTGTGGGTAATTTAAGTAGGTACTGTAATTGTTTCTAGGTGCTGTGTTAATCCTAGCTAGGATTAGAACGCAACATGGACAAGCCAGGACCTAGTAAGAAACGTAAGGTTAAAGATGAAAATAGGCAGTTTCAAGAAATTTGGACTGAGAAATACTTTTTTGTATGGTCGCATAACAAAGTCGTTTGTTTAATTTGCAAGAATTCTGTTGCGATTGCAAAGGAATATAATGTAAAAAGGCACTATGAAACGCAGCATCCTTCTTTTACCAAGTTTACAGGCGAATTAAGAAAGCAAAAAATGTTGTCTTTAAAACGGGAGCTTATTGGTCAGCAAGCTATGTTTACAAAACCCACTCAAGATTCAGAAACAGCTACAGAAGTTGGTTATGAAATTTCCCGAATGATAGCAAAGCGAAGTCGCCCCTTCAATGATGGGGATTTTGTAAAAGAATGCATAGAAATTGCCGCTAATGTGTCCAGAAGCAGCAAAAAAGTTTGAGAAAATTCAACTGAATCGTATGACTATCCAAAGACGAATTATGTCTTTGTCAGGTAATATTGCGGAACAATTAACTGAAAAAACTAAGATCATTGAATTTTTTTCATTAGCACTCGACGAATCCACTGATATTAGTTCCACAGCTCAACTTCTCATATTCATACGAGGTGTTACTCAAGATTTTGAAGTCTTAGAAGAGTTATTAGGAATGTGTTCATTGAAAGGTCAAACCAAAGGAGTTGATATACTCAATGTACTTTTGGACAAGTGTTCAAAAACTGATTTGGACTTATCAAAATTATCGGGAGTTGCGACTGACGGTGCCCCTTCGGTGATTGGTGTCAATTCCGGGCTAGATACTTTGCTGAAAAAGCACCTGCAAGAAAAAAACATAAACGCTGAAGATCTCATGCAGTTTCACTGCATTATACACCAAGAAGCCCTTTGTTCTAAAAAAATTGAATTTCAAAATGTCATGAAAGTGGTAGTTTCGACTGTAAATTTCATAAAATCACGAGGACTCAATCACAGGCAATTCAAACAATTCCTTGATGACATCGAAAGCGAATATGGAGATTTACTGTATTATACAGAAGTAAGGTGGCTAAGTCGTGGATTGACACTGGAACGATTTCTAAATTTAATAGAAAAAATTGGAATATTTCTGGCGGAAAAGCAAAGGGATGTCCCGGAACTTAAAAATCCTGATTGGTTGTGTGATTTGGCTTTTTTACTTGATATTACAAATCATTTGAATGTCTTGAACACACGGCTTCAAGGCAAAAATCAACTGATATCCCAGCTCTACGCTCATGTATCATCCTTTCAATGCAAGCTGACACTTTTCAGATCGCAATTGAATTCTGGAAATTACAATCATTTTCCGAATTATATGAAAATGGCTGAAAAATTCAACAAAACTACGATTAATTTCAGTTATGTTGAAAAGCTAGATATTTTGATTCAATCTTTTCAAGACAGATTTTCGGAGTTTAAAAAAGTGAAACCTGTGTTGGACATATTCAGCAATCCATTCACGATTTCAGTTGAAAATGCGCCAGAGTCAAAGCAGTTAGAAATTATCGACATTCAAAACGACCAAGATTTAGGCAACGAATTCAACAAAGGAGACTTGCTGAACTTTTACCGCTGCATTGATAAAAATATGTACAAAGAGTTGCGCATAAACGCTCTGAAATGTGCCAGCTTATTTGGTTCTACCTATACATGTGAACAAACTTTTTCAACACTAAATAATAATAAAACAAAAAATCGAAACCGTCTTGCAGATGAAAGTTTGGAAGCAGTTTTACGTGTTGCTACAAGTAAATTTGAGCCAAATATAAAAAAGATTGTAAGCACTATGCAGTGCCACGCTTCAAATTAATAAATTCTTTTTCAATTTTAATAAATTATTATCAATTCTTTATTGTCTTTAATTACCTATACTTCTGGCGGCCCGCCATCAGTTCATGATTTGCCCGAGTGGCCCCTAGTCTTAATAAGTCTGTGCATCCCTGGTCTAGAGGCTAACTTCACTACTAACTTGACAGTTTTGTTCAATTTCAGCGAATTCACCGAAAATCATCTTTCAACTTGTCTATCTGGGGGCAAGTTTGATTTTTAATAATGAAGTCCTCAATGCGTTTCGAATAGAGAATTATGGACGTGTCGTCAAAGTACAAACTGAAACATTTAGAGTTTTCGATATTTATATCGCTAATATTAACAAAAAAAAAAAAGAGTATGGGGCCCAGTATGAAACCTTGAGGTACCCCGAAGCCTATGGGTGCGGTTATGGTTCTTGGCAGTTCCTATAACCATGTTGATTTCTGTTGAAATTTGTTGTCTTTCCCATCCACTTCAGTATTTTGTTTTTCAATATCGCACCAATAAATAATTATCCCAGAATTCGATTTTTTTGTCACCCTACCAATGTGGAACCAAACCTCTCCACTTGCTGCCTTAAAGCTATATTCATTTTCTAAATTCGCTTTCCCTTTTATTGTACCTCCATTTTCTCGCCTTATTTCCATCAATGCAAACCACCGCATATCTCAAGGTGTTTAACAGACCATATAGGGTCTCGTTTACCGAGAAATAGTGTAAGATGAAACATCGTTATGATTCGGTGTATGATTTCGGAGTATGAAAAATATTTTAGGAACTCACATAACATGAGCGGTAAGGCTAACAAAAATTATTATTTTTCGATTTCTTTCAAGAAATCAAACAATTTTTTCTAGTGAAGAAGGTCCTTTCAAATTTTTGACACAATTACTGCAAATTTGGTTGAGCAATCAATTTAAATGAATGTCAACGTTCGGCACACAAAAGTTGAATGACTGGACGCTGGAAAATTTAATATAATTACATACAAGAAAACCTAAAGCAATCAAATTTTTCCATGTATGCATCATTACTTCAAATAATCCTTTATACAACACAAGAAAATATAACATTATTTCATCAATATAATATGCAATAAATAAAATCAAAAATTTCTTAGACACTGCATCACAACATTTCGTAACTTTGTCCTAATTTTGTCATCTCTATTGCATAAAACATGGGTGTTGTTATCATCTAACTGGATAATGGTATCGGCCTCCAACTGAAAGAAGAAAGGCTAAGTAAATTAATTGTCAGAAGAAGTTATTTATAATATTGCATTATATAAAAGATGAAATTAAATAAGCATAGGTTCAGTTGGACAAAATGTTGCGAGAGTAGCACAACGGTAGTAATTAATACCATTAAGTTTAGATTAATTATTTCCACATTATAAATAATAACTTTGGATACATTTTGTTTTCTTGGGTATAAAACTGTTCTTATTTATAATATAGTAATATGTTAATATATATATATATATATATATATATATATATATATATTTATATTTATAAATATTTTTTTATATATATATATATAGGTATATATATATATATGTTCAGAAAGATTTCCGCGGTCGGAAGTATTTGAAAAACTTGGTTCACGGAATGAACCGCGTAAAAGATTTGAAAAGTCTCGACGTTTCGGCTCCTTTTGCGAAGCCATCTTCAGGACTCGTGGCCTCAATCTGCCTACTCCACGAATCGAATTAGAAGGAATCTGAGACTTCAGAGTTGACAGGAAGCAGTACGGTTAGTGGAGTAGGCAGGTTGAGACCACGCAATCGTATTGTTTCCGATTCCTTCTAATTCGATTCGTGGAGTAGGCAGATTGAGGCCACGAGTCTGAATTATTTCCCTTGTAAGATGAAGAACCAAGTTTTTCATATATATATATATATATATATATATATATATATATATATATATATATATATATATATATATATATATATATATATAATATATATATATATATATATATATATATATATATATATTTATATATACAGGGTGAGTCATTGATATGAGCTTAATTGCACCTACACCGTTGATGATATCGAAACGAACCAAACGGTTCTGCAAATGGGAGGTCAGAGTGCAGTTTGTAAAATTATTTTGCCCTTTACAGGATGTATCATTTTTACGGAGCAAATTTTGAGATACTTTTTTTAAAGGGCACTCTATATATTTTCATTTGTCCTTTATTGAGATTTGTAAATTCGTTAGGTTTTTGCAAATCGCTTCAGCCGTTCAGAAGTTATCTAATTTTTTCTGAAAATTAATGCCTTTGCAGGCACTTTTTTAAAAAATCGCAGGGCACTTGATTTTTTGCATATCAAGTTGTTATTTGGGCTGTGTCTAAGTATTTGTTCTAGGTATCTTTTGACGGAGAGATAATCTATTTTAATTGTGACATTACCCAACTATGACACATTGATTTTTGTACAGTCTGAAAGGCCATATCTAGATTTTTCCAAATGGCACTCTATTTATTTGATTATTTAGTCGCATTGAACATGTCCTTCTTCATCTTTTCTATTTTAATGTTTTTTTTTCCAAAAGTTGATGGTTTAGAAGATAATTCACATTTTCAAAAAAATCAACACATTATTTCATCTTTTAAACGAGTGATATGAAAAACAATAAATTCTGATAACAGACGTCAATGTAACTGCTGCGGGCGTCAATTACAAAGTTTGATGAGAAATTATTGAAAACAAATTATAGAAGCTCAGTACAGGGTGTCCTATTTTGGGTACTTTTGAATGGTATCCCGTTATTTTTGAAGATAGAGGGTTGCGGTTTTCGCGACACTGTGCTACTTTTTCGTAAAACTGAAGATGCCGTCAACAGAATTTTAATAGCTCTTTTAGTTTTTAAGATACAGGGCATTTTTGAAAATGTTGCATTTTGGGATTTCCTTATCCTTCATCTTATCAAAAAGGTAATATAACATTCTTATAGATTTTTTTCCGTAGAATGCATTGGTGTAGATAATTTTTATTACATATTTACATTTTTGAGTTATAAAGCAAACTTATGTTATTTTAAATGGAATACCCTGTATATTTATAGACTATAAAATTTGTCTTTTTTTTACCTTTTCAAAAATATATGATAGTATAAACTTTTTCTCAGAAACGCGCAAATAAAAGACAATTTTCTGAAATTGAATGCATAAATCAATAGATAACAACAATGAACAAGTGAAAGTATGTTATCAGAATTTATTGTTTTTCATGTCACTCGTTTAAAAGATGAAAAATAATGTGTTGATTTTTTTGAAAATGTGGATTATCTTCTAAACCATCAACTTTTGGAAAAAAACATAAAAATAGAACAGATGAAGAATGACATGTTCAATGCGACTAAGTAATCAAATAAATAGAGTGCCATTTGAAAAAATCAAGATATGGCCTTTCAAAGTGTACCAAAATCAATGTGTCACAGAAAGGTAATGTCACAATTAAAATACATTATCTCTCCGTCAAATTATACCCAAAACAATTACTCAGACACAGCCCAAATAACAACTTAATATTCAAAAAACCAAGTGTCCTGCGATTTTTGAAAAAAATGCCTGCAAAGGCATTAATTTTCAGAAAAAATTAAATAACTTCTGAACGGCTGAAGCGATTTGCAAAAACCTAACGGATTTACAAATCTCAATAAAGGACAAATTCAAATATGTGTAAAAATATATAGAGTGTCCTTTAAAAAAAGTATCTTAAAATTTGCTCCGTAAAAATGATACATCCTGTAAAGGGCAAAATAATTTTACAAACTGCACTCTGACCTTCCATTTGCAGAACCGTTTGGTTCGTTTCGATATCATCAACGGTGTAGGTGCAATCAAGCTTTCCCATACCAATGACTCAGCCTGCATATATATATATATATATATATATATATATATATATATATATATATATATATATATATATATATATATATATATATATATATATATACGGGGTTAGGCATTTGGTGTCACCTATTTTCAAAAAACTGCTATAAGAGCACAAATAATTTTATTGAAACAAAATTATGAAAAATAACAATATTAATATTGGCAATTTATGTTTTAAAAAAAAATCCTTTAAATGGCTTCCTTGATTATCTATACATTTTTGCAATCGGTATCTAAAATTTTGCATTACTCGTTCCAACAATTCTGCTCCAACATTATTTATTTCTTCCAAAATACGTATTTTTAGTTCTTGGATGGTATTGGGACGTCTTTCATGAACCTTTTCCTTCAGATATCCCCAGAGAAAAAATCAGGATCCGTCAAATCGGGGGAATTAGCTGGCCATGTTATGTCACCAAATTTTGATATCAAACGACCAGGGAACATTTCTTGCAACAAAATTCGAGTTTGTCGTGCTTTATGTGCGGTAGCCCCATCTTGTTGGAACCAAATATGATTTTGTCCCAGTCTTCGCAAATCGGGCCGTAAAAATACCCGCAACATGTTAACGTAACGTTCGGAATTTATTGTAACATTTCTGTTGTTCTCTTCAAAAAAATATGGCCCTATGATTCCAAAAATTGAAACACCACACCATACCTCATGGAGAGTTCATGAAGCTGTTGCGGATTTACGTCGGACCAATAACGATAATTTTGCTTATTCACATATCCGCTTAAATGAAAGTGCGCTTCGTCTGACATCATCAAGAAATTTAACTGGTTTTCATCATTTTCTAAAATTTGTAAAAATTGTCTACAGAAAGCAACACGAAGTGGTTTGTCTGCTTCTTTTAACTTTTGAACAACTTGAATTTTATATGGGTGGAAGTGCAAATCTGAATGCAGAATTCTTCGCAATGTCCTGCTGGAAATGTGCAACGCAAGTGACTGCCTTGATGCAGATCGATTCTGACTTCTTATCACAGCTTGTCTTACCCGTTCAATATTTTCGGGTGTTCTGACTGTACGTATACCTCCACGAAAATTTGATGCAACATTCCCTCTAACATCAAAATCTCTTTCCCACCTCCTTATGGTTTGGCGTGTTGGAATTCTTCCGTGTCTTTCCACATTAAATTCGCGACGAAAATAATTTCTTTGCACTTGCACAACTGAATTACTTAATATGAATTGTTTTACGACATAAATTCGTTGATTTATCGGAAATTGCTCCATGACAAATTAAATTGCAACTATTGACATATAGGAATGTGTCACTACAATTGCCAAAAACAAATTATCATTTCCACAACGCACTATGAAAAATAGATGAAACCAGATGCCTAACCTTATATATATATATATATATATATATATATATATATATATATATATATATATATATAGTATATATATATATATATATATATACATACATATATAAAAAATAAATTTTATAAATATATATATATAATATATATATATAAAAAATAAATTATATATATATATATATATATATATATATATATATATATATATATATATATATATATATATATATATATTATACATATATATATATAATATATATATATATATATATATATATATATATATATATATATATATATATATACTATATATAATATATATTATATATATATATATAATATATAAATTTATTTTTTTTTACGAAAATTGGTCAATTTAATGCCCCTCCAAAAAGCTTGAGTGTGCGGCTGCATACTTCGCACATCCCTTAGGCCGGCCCTGAATCCATTGAACTAAATTGTATGTTCAAAGTTTTTCAGTGTAAATGTGGCACCCACCTTATTTTTTGTTATATGGTTTAGCAATACCTAATGAACTATATGACGGCTTCAAACGATAAAAACAATCTGGCACCCAAAGTCGGGTGCCACATTGCCAATACATATATACAATGGTGCCACAAGGTAAATTTATATGTATATATATATATATATATATATATATATATATATATATATATATATATACCAGGTGACCAAACAGTGCATATTTCCTGACGTAAACATGCTCAACAATATTATATGCCATCAACTTATCATCCATTTCAGCATCGTTTTCTGTGGCGTTGACGATGATTATATTGTGTGATTCATTCAACGACTGAAGAATTTGGATGAATGACGTATTATCAGTTATAATATGCACAAGAGCATCGAAAATAATCGGTTATACTTCCGAGTCACGAGACCTATTTTGTTAAACATCCACGAGAGCACAGCTCGAGTGATGTTTTAATAAAATACGTCGAGGACGAGGTCAGTATAATCTATTATTTTCGATTGCTCGAGTGGTATTCGTTACGATTATATAACGAATAAAAAATATTAAAAACGATATCACGTCGTCAAGGGTATATTCACTTATTTGTCTTGAGATTGTAAATATCATTCGTGATATAATTCAATGACTTCGGTAAGTCAGAATGCACCAATCGAAGTTGTACCTTGTAACTTGCTTTCATAGTGCGTTGTTTTTCGAAAATCAACTGACGGGCGTAATTTAACTAAATACCTGCCATTCAAAAGTTGAATAGCTTCAAATACTGAAAAATTGCTTAACCTGAGAGAACTACCACATTCACCTTTCACGTATCAAAGTTCAAAATGAACTAAATTAACGATCTGGAACTCATGGCCATTTCAAGCAGAAGCCAAAAATATGCGATGGGTCCCTAAGAATTATTTTTTTTTTAATGTCATGATATTTCATCTCAAACTTGGCTGCTCTGCTTGAATGATCACGAAAAATCTGAGACACGTATAAAAATGCACGAAAAAATGGTAAATAAAAAAGGAAGGAAAAGATCGATAATAAATAAACGGAACTTTTATAGCTACTAAAATAACGTTTTCTCACCATATGAATCATATAACTATTTGTTCCAATTGTTTCCAATTTCGCATCAGAAAATCCTTCTTGGTACAATTTTTGCATGAATTCCGTTATGTTGGACTGAACCCCACTCATATTTCACACAATTTTGTGTCCTTCCCAAGGCAGAAGACGCTAGATCCTGAAATGAATGTAATAATAACCATATAAAACGAAAATATTATAGATAAGTATATTATATATATATATATATATATATATATATATATATATATATATATATATATATATATATATATATATATATATATATATATCAAGCTGCTAGCACTTCCGCTTATACCGGAAGTCGATACCAATTTTTCTTTCTTCGGAATCAAAATATAATCTTTCAACGGGATTACGAAAAATTTTTAACGACACACAGCCGATACGCGAATAACGGATTCGGTTAGTTATAAAATAGGGAGTTTTTGAGTTTCTATTTGAAGTCAACGTAATTATCGTAAACCGCTATGTTGAGTTTGCGCAGAACGGAAAACGTTATTAACGGGTTGAAGATCCAAAAAGAGTTTTTGAATTCAAATTTATTGCGAACGTCAAATAAGTATAACCTCTCTTGTGTTCTTGTATTATTATTTGTCGGGTGATTTTTCCAATAATCCAAAATTATCATGGAAGATGTAATAGACTATATAGCGATCAGGCGCAGGGGTGAGGATCATAATTTAATGAGAGGTATAATCTTACATAACATCTTTGAAGAGGAACAAGAACTTGAAAATATTGATGGAAACATACCCGGATTCGATTTGTATAATATTGAGGTTAAAGAGGTGAAAAGAATTTTCCGTTTTCAAAGAGAGGATTTGCCACGGTTATGCCAAACATTGCAGATACCAAACCCAATTGTCTGGACATAAAGCAACTGGTAAATGCAATAGTTTGTAGTAATAATTGTGATTAATTTGGGCAAATATATTTCTTAGGCATCGAAGGCTTATGTATTTTACTGTTCTCATTGAAAATAATTTTCCTGTTATAAGGGTAATGTGCTGCTGAATCACTGACCAAATATCTGGGTTTTCAAATGGATTATTACTTAGAAACCACTCTAAGAAGTAACAGTTCCTCCATATCTGTAAAATCGTAGTCTTTTTTTAACTATCGTGGCAAGTGAAACAAAACCATAGAAAAAATAACAAAATTAGCAGGCCAATTTACATAAATAAACAAACCAAAATAGCACTGTGACATAACCAATAAAAATACCGAAACTGTCAATCTCAAAACATCAGATCGCAGACTCGATTGATGGTTGCCACATAGTAAGAAATAACATTTTTTGCGAATTTTTAATACAAAGGAAGAAGTTTGGAACGAATTAGCACGATAGTATATATGATATTAGTCACTTATCATAGTTTAAATAGTCTATTTTTCTTTAGTTTGTAACAATTTAACACAAGCGCGTTTAAACTTGTCAACACCGCGAATATAACGGACGTTTATTAAGCGAACGTGAAGGTCCCGTTGATAACGTAGTACGTTATCGGTTAATAACCGTCTCGGTAATTTCAAAGCTCCTGCGCATGCTCAGAATAACCGAAAACGTAATTTACGTGTAAATTTAACTCAAAAACTCCCTAATATCCAACCTCATCCGGTAAGAATTTTTACTTTCAATTTACCCTCTTGCCCCTAAATAAGTTTCTAACCGCAGTTCGGTTGGAGATTAGGACTCCTCAGGTAGGCACAAAAATTTTGACCGCAACAATTCAGTCACTCTCGCAAAATCGACCGCAATTCGCGTGCACCGGATCTGTATAAGCATGTTAACATTGCTTTTATATATATATATATATATATATATATATATATATATATATATATATATATATATATATATATATATATATATATAATATATATATATATATATATATATATATACATATATATATATATATATATATATATATATATATATATATATAAATATATATATATATATATATAAATATATATATATAAATGTATAGATATCCAAAAACACCACAAAAATTTATGAGGTGTGCAGTCGTTTATGCCGAAAGAACAAATAGATAAAGGCCAATTTCTAAATTTCTACAATTATTTCTTACAAGTCTTTTGTTCGTTATTTCTGGTGATAGCAGTAGTTCTTGAGATGGTCGTCGTAGTTCTCTAGCGGATAGCTTGTTGGCCGTTTTTTTAATCTGTTTTTCGGCGGTTGTGTGGACAGGCCTGGGTTGAGTGCTTCGGGATATTGGCGATCTATTGGGCGATAATGACGTAGGTTTTGTGGCTGCCGTCGTCTTGACCGTGGTTGTAACGCTGCTGGGTTTCAATGCACTTGTGGACTGAAGAATAAAGTATTTAAACGACTGATCATCAAAATTAAAGGAAAATAAAAACGAACTTGTTTCATGGAATGAAACAGAGGAAAAAGGGAGGACATATGTGAAAGGATGATAATTGTGAAATGTGAATATGAAACAGATAATCGAGTTAAATAATACTACGAAATGAAGGAATGTGAGAACGAACAAGGAGACGCATGAAATTCTGACCCTTTCAACAATCATAATATCCAGCAGTAAAATTATAACATGTTAACCCTAATTACCTTTGTTGCTGTTACAGTTCTCGAAACAGTTGGCTTCACAGTGTTGTTGCTGGGTTTTCGAGCCGACGAGTAGGTAACACTTCTGTTGGACACAGCACTTTTCGTTGAAGAAGCACTATTGGCATTTTAGAAGCTGCAGCTGATGCTGTTCTGCTACTGTTTGTAGAGGTGGTACTTTTTGTACCGCCTAATCCTAAATGGATGAATTTAAATTAATAGTTTACTGTGGTAACGTCCATTTTCATAAAATCAAGATAAAATAACGGGTTTATGGACTGAGATTATTTATCTTATTATCAATTTATTAACAATGCCGAAGTTTCAATACTTGCATCTTTTTCAAGGCTGAAATGAACAATTTATATCACAAAAACTATACATCGATTGTCAAATGTAACAAAACTTCACCTAGTAAATTATTTTTAAAATATCTAGTTTGGAGTACACAATTGTTCGCATATACATACAACGTATTAACAACATCAATGATATCAAAACCTAATAGCCATATTTCACAACGTGGGAACAAGTGCCATGGTACATCAACCAAATGAAAATTTCTACAGAAATGCGCAGTTATGCATTCATATGTCTCATCTCGGTCAACAGTCAACACAGATGATCGGACATCTGATACTGTGTACAGAGAATTCTGAACTCTTATATTTGTCAAAACTAATAACTACATCTAGTATCACAATAATATACAGGGCCAAAAATACAAACTGCAAAAAATATCAATAAGTCATAACATAACACAATGATATGAGTTCAACAATAATGTGCAGTCAAGAGAAATTGAGAATGTTATTATACAGGGTGTCCGAGAAAATGTGGGAAATATCTCGGATTCAGATAGAATATTAAAAAATAAGATGAAAAGCTCTCATAAATTTTTTCCGTAGCGGTCCTCCCCACGGAGATTTATGGCCTCCTAAAAGACGCCACTGGAAATCAATTTTTCTTGAATAACTTTCAAACTACTTGATATAATTTAATACGATAAACAGTAGGAAGGAGTTCTTAAAATACTGCCCTTAAAACAGAGCTGTGCCAAAGCATTGTGCTTTGTGCTCGTGAAAGCACTCGGAGCCCTTTTGTGCTCCCGAGCACTGTGCTTCCGAGCCCTTTTCAAAAGCAGTGCTTAGTAATTGAAGTCCTTCAACAAAAGTGCTCCCGAGCACTGAAGTGCTCCCAAGCACTTCTGCGGATTACTAAGCACTAAGCCCTGAGCCAAACTTGTCGTAACACGAATATGCATATGCGGCGGCGCTATGATCGTGTGTTAATATCATTCCAGTGATAAACATCTTACGTTAGTGTCAAGTCAATAAAAAAATTATTTATAAAATACAACACCCCCCTTTCCATCAAGTGCCCCTGTTAAAAGACTGTTTTCATTTGCGTCTATAGTAAATGCACCAAGACGTCATGCTCTGAGTGACAGGAACTTCGAAAACTTAGTTTTATTAAAAGCTAATGGGGATATTTGAATTTTTTTCATTTTGATGAGTTGTACACCATTACTTATATGTTACTTGTATGTAGTCAATACATTGAATGAAAATTTTGAATTTTTTTTTATGGGCATGGAACTCAACTATCTGAAACGCATAGTTTTTTCAGTACCTATATTCTGATGAAATATGAATAATAAGCATGGGATTTTTAATATGAAATATTGAATCTTTCAATACTCTGTGCTTTCCATAAGGGTTTCTCCTTTTTGATATATTAATCATCACTTAGGTGATTAAATATTAATACTAAGATTCTACACAGGTCCTTTTTCATCCTATTTTCAATAAAATCTGTGTCATTTAGCTAATATCAATGTTCGTAGGTCACAGATTACAGAAGCATATCTTGTTTCTGTATTATTTTAATTTAAATGTATCTATGATCTTTATGAAATTGATCAAAAATGGCGTGTGAGAATGTCTATGCTTATAGTTATTTATATTAAAAAATTTTATAATAAGAAAACAACTTGTCTATTTAATTTTTTAATATAAATATGAACTACCACAGAGTTGATTCATCCTCCATCGAATTTATTATAGTTATTTATGTATCAAGGGAGTTATAAGGATGTTAACTACAGAGGGCAGCAGTTTTCAATCCCGAGGGACATAAGTCCCCCTCCGTACAGTGTACGATTTTTCTGAGAATTTAGTGGAATTCCAATATTCAATTGGATCTTTCCCTGAACCTCTCTTCGAGCAAAATGACGTGCGGGACAATGAAATTTACTGAACCCCATTGAAAATTTTCTGCTCTTTTCAAATATCTCAATCAAATCCCAAAATTTTAATATACAGGGTGTTGAATCTCCTCTTGGAAGAAGTCCCATAATTTTCAAATACGGACCTGGAATTTTCCGGAAATTTGAATATAAATCGGTCGACCTATGGAAGTGAATCATACGTTCCAAATATCAACCGACTATGCTGGTTGGTTCAAAAGTTATGAGGAATTGAAATTTTTGGTGCATAAACTCGGTTATGGAATTGATTACACCTATCATATATCGATTTTTTGGGCTCAACTAGGATAGCTCTAGCTCAGGTTGTCGTAGATATGTTCATTGACCAATGAAACACCCTGTATAGTTCTGTACCAGCTCATAGTGAGCATCGAATTTGTAACACCCTGTGCATCTCTTCTCACCCGTCAATAATCTCATACTCATTTGCTTTCTTTACCGATTAAAATAACCTCAATTTCAACAATTCCTAAAATAGTACTTAGGGCTTAGTGCTCGAAATGTCAAATTACTTTCACAAAGTGCTTAGTAATCGCAAGCCTTTTAAAAATATAAGTGCTCAGTGCTCGAGACCGGGAGCCTTTTTTTCAAGTGCTTAGTGCTCGAAGCACTATTCTTCAGTGCTCGTCACAGCTCTGCCTTAAAACATAATTAGCTCGTTTAGTTTACCAGGGGCGGACTAGGTTCTACATTTTAATGCTTACATTTTCAACACTCTGTACGATAAGGAGTTAAAAAAATAAATTTGGATACCTTGAACATTAAGCTAAAGATAAGGTACTTCTGTTCATTGTCGATGAAACGAACCGTTTACGAGAAAAAAAAAATAAATGAATTAATGTTCTCGTTTTATTAAAAACAACTATGATTTCTAATTTTTTTAGTCTGCAACAAAGTGTGATACGAAAGTCATTCAAGGAACAGAAAAGTTTTAGTTTAGGTTACTCAATCCGACAAAATTACAAAGATTCTCAAAAATGCAGTTTTGTCAAAGAAAGACACCTTAACAAAAATTATTTTTAAGGAAGGTAAGCCACGTTTTTCTTGGAATTATTAAGAAACAACCTAAACAAAATAATGTACACGAAAATTAAAAACTGAATTAGTTTTAATTCTGAACTCACTAAAGCTTGCAACGATTGAACCTAAATACGCTTATTAGAAATAATCAATTAAAAACTTCTTAAAAGAGTTCAACGTGGGCTCCGTGAACTCTCTGTAAAAGTTCCTCTTTAGTATCAACCGGAGAGGAATAGACCTAATTTTTATTTGTTGTAGACAAAAGTTTAGAAATCATGTTACTTTAACTATTTTTTTCTCGAAAACAATTCATTTTATCGACAATGAATAGGAGTACCTTTTCTTAAGCATAATGTTCAAGGTATCCAAATTTATTTTTTTAACTCCTTATCGTACACGGTTTTAAAAATGGAAGCATTAAAATGTAGAACCTAGTCCGCTCCTGGTAAACTAAACAAGCTAATTATGTTTTGAAGGCAGTATTTCGAGAAGTCCTTACTACTGTTTATCATATTAAATTTTTATGAAGTCATATTAAGCAGTTTAAAAGTTATTCAAGAAAAATTCATTTCCATTGGCGTCTTTAAGGAGGCCGTATCGCCGTGGGGAGGGTCGCTAGGAAAAAAATGTATGGGTACTTGTCATCTTATTTTTTAATGTTCTATCTGAAGCCGAAAGATGTCTCACATTTTCCAGGACATCCTGTGTTTTGTTATGACTTATTGATGTTTGGTTGCCGTTTGTGTTTTTGGCCCAATATATTAATGTGGTAATAAATGTAGTTATTATTTTTACAAATATAAGAGTTCAAAATGCCCTGTACACGATATCAGATGTCCGATGATGTGTGTTGATTGAGATGAGATATATGAATGCATACCTGCACATATTTGTAGAAGTTTTCATTCGGTTGATGTAACCTTGCCGCTTGTAGTTTTTGCGATACTTATAAATTGTTCATTTCAGCCTTGAACAAGATGAAGAATAGCATTGAAACGTCGGAATTGTTGATAAATTAATAATAGAAAATCTTACTCCAGAAACAATTTATTTTATCTTGAATTTATTTTAATATTTTGTACTTTTTAGTACTAGACTTTTGGAGTAGGTAGTGTTCGCCTTGTTGAAAATTTGAAGACTTTATTATAATGAACAAAAACTAAATTTGAATTTACTACGTTTATTATCACAAAAATACTTTGAAAAATGTAACACTGCGATTGCAATTTCGGTCACTAGACCATCATCGGGCAGATTGAGTTAAGAACTGAATACATAATTATTACAGATTTGTATTTACGGGTGGGAAAGAATTATTGCAGGTACCTAAATAGACAAGAGGAACACATTTCAGAAGGGCTAATAGAAGTGGATTGTACAATAAAATGTTCTCAGAAAAAAATCGTTCCTGTTTGAATACACTAAATATGGGAGAATATATCAAGCCAATCTGGTCGTTCAGCAAGATATCTTCTGCATTATGATTGAGTTTCAACATTTCTGATGATTCTAAGTAAGTAAGTTTGGCTCCTTTCGGTAATTTGTGCATAATTTGAAAATTATCTATTTGCGGAAAAGAGTGGTGGTTTTCACGGCAATGATTCGAAAACGTTGAATCCGTTTTATTTTTCAAAAAAGATTGTTGATGTTTTTTAAATCAACCTATAAGCTCCTGAACTTTCAAATTTTGAAGTGATATCTTTGGCATTGAATAAAAATCCTGTGAGTTTTGTCTTAGGTTTGAAAGCAATTTTAATATTACATTTAGGAATGACATTAGCAGCTTTTTCTGTTTGAGGACTAAAATATGTTAAAGATGTGAATTTTTCCGATTTTCTACTTTCAATTGAGGATATAGATATAGAGATAGGTGTGCCACAGGGGACAGTACTTGGACCTCTACTATTTATAATCTATGTTAACTCCCTCTTTGATCTTCGTATTGGAGACAGCGTAGTGTCTTTTGCTGATGATACAGTGCTTGTGTTTGAAGCTAATGATTGGCAAGAAGTTAGGGAAAAATCAGAAATTGGAATTGCAATCGTCAAAAATTGGTTAGATTATAAACAGCTGTCGATGAATGTTTCTAAAACAACTTATATAGCCTTCTCCTTAACAGATATAAATCGACCTAGCTACAACAAACTAAATATTCGGAATCGACAAGACAAAATACTTGGGAATACTGATTGATAAAAATTTGAAATGGACACAACAAGTGAATACCCTTACCAACAAACTGAGACGATTTATTCATAAATTTTACGAACTAAGAAAATTTCTCACACAAAAACTCTTATTTATCCTATATAAAGCACTGATAGAATCTGTTCTGAGGTATGGGTTAGTCGTCTGGGGTGGCCTTTGCAACAATGCTTCACACCCTCTGAATGTGTTCCAAAACTATAATAATAATAATAATAACAATATTTATTTCAAAAATTATCACAGACAATGATCTACACTGTAAGTAGTAAAGTTGAAACAAGTCAGGTGAAACCCCTACCAGGTGTTAAGAGTATAAGGAACAAAAGTTGTAAAATTCGACAAGATTATAGGGTTTGGCATCCATTATAAACTTACGAATTTGTCTTTCAAAGAGCTTCACATCGTCACATTTCGAGAATTTTCTAGGAATGGCATTATAGAGCTTCATGCAGGTATATTTGGTACTCTTCTGGGTTAGGGTGAGTGAGCATTTCGGGAGCAAATAAGGTATTATCTGGCGTGTATTGTTTGAATTTTTTAAATCTTGAAAAAGTTCTTTATGCCTCTGAATGTAAAGTAAAGCTTTAAATATAAAGAGACCTGGAAATGTGAATATGTTGTTTTTTCTGAATAAACCTCTACATGACTCTCTATATGAAAGGCGTAGCATCGACCTCAAAGTCATCTTCTGAGTAATAAATAGGCGCATAGCATAATTGGTATTACCCCAAAAAATCATCCCATAAGACAATAATGATTCAAAGTTTGCATGGTATACAATCTTCAAAACATCCAGATTAACCTGATTCTTCAATACATTAATTGAATACAATACAGCGAGCAGTCTCCTATTTAACTTATCAATATGTACATGCCACCTCAAGGAAGCATCCATGTATACACCTAGAAATTTTACAGAATTTACAGTCGAAAAATTGTGATCCGAGACAAGGATTTTAGATGGAAATTCTTGTCTTGAGCGGTCTGTATGAAAAAAAATTAGCTCAGTTTTATTAGCATTTAGATTTAGAGAATTATTCCCACACCAATAAGTAATAGACTCAAAAACTTCTTTAGTTTCTCTAGTTAGTGATGCAAGATTGCCATTTGAGATGATGACATTGGTGTCATCAGCATACAATGACATCCTGCAAGAGAAATTGTCAATAACGTCTGGAAGGTCATTTATATATATTAAAAAAAGGAGCGGTCCCAGGACACTTCCTTGTATAACAAGATCATCTGACAAAAAGGTAATACCATCCTTAAACATCTGCACTCTCTGTTTCCTATTGCTGAGATAACTCCGAATCAGTTTTAATTGATTATCACGAATACCACATTCTTCCAATTTTGTTAGTAGTTTCTCATGATTAACACTGTCAAATGCCTTTGACAGGTCAAGAAACATTCCCAAGGGAATGTTTCCTCCCTCCAAGGCACCTAATATTTGATTCAAGAGGTCAAAAATGGCAGTATCAATAGATTTACCTGGTAGAAATCCATGTTGGTGCCTACTAAAAATTTTAAATTTACGAAAAAATTAAATAAGACGTAAAGAGAGAACCTTTTAAAATATTTTCGAGAATGAGGGTAGTAGACTAATTGGCCGATAATTGCCCAGATCTTCGTGGGAACCTTTCTTATGAATAGGCTTTACAACTGCTACTTTTAAAGAGTCAGGAAATATGCCTTCAAAAATATGGTGAAAGTAATTACTCGAAAAACCCGATTATATCCGACAAGTCTATTGTATAATGAAGAAGTACTTTACATAAGATCACTATACTACCATGCATGCTGCGTTTACGTGTACAAGCATCAGCACATGATAAAATTACCAACACATTGTCATGCAACGAGATCAAATATAAACAAAATTCTCACAACTCCATTATGTCGTCGCCAGGCTAGTCAAAGGTTCTTAACGACCATAGCGCCAAAAGTTTTTAATTTGTTGCCGAAGGAGGTGAAATACTGTCCAACAATCAGAATGTTTCAGAAAAAATCTAGGAGTTTCATCGGGGGACATTCAGATGTGTTCGTGGGTATTCTGTGATTCCATGTTTGGGGAATTCTAGGCTTAGTTTCATCTTTCATAGTGTTTAGCATAATGTTTTTGTATTGTTGTTTTTTGTTTGTTTATTGAGTCGGTTGATTTATCTTTTTTTTGTTTCTGGTAGTTTTCAAAAAAAATCTTATAGCATAGTTTTGTGTCTTGGTAGGATAGTTAGTTAGCACACACAGGTTTTACCTAGGTGCAATATAGACTATTTACATTGTAATCATGTCTTCTATAATAATTTTTGTATTAAACAATGTAATTTTTAATTTATAATTTGTAATAATTTATAATTTAATTTATAATTTGTAATTTGTAAGTTTATAATGTGAATACATTTGAATTTGAATATATGCCGTTGTACGCTAGTTGACTATGTTTCTTGTTTATCATTTGATCTATCAAACTTGTATGAAAACCATTATTTCAAGCAATTATTTTCATAGTCGAAATTTCTTTTGCTAAATTTTCTACGGTTAATGGAATTGAAAACGCTCTGTGGATCATTGAATTAAAAGCCGAGTGTTTATGGGAAAGAGGATCATTTGAATCCGACGGAATACAAATATCTGTGAAAGTTGGTTTTCTATATATATATCGAAACTCAAAGTATTATTATGATGAAAGATAGTTAAATCCAAGAAATTTATCTGTCTATCCAAATCTTTTTCAATTTTGAACGTTATATTTGGGTGAATGCTCAAAAACTGATCTAATTGTCTCGCGGTGCCCTTAAAACAAGCAATTACATCATCAACGTATCTATGCCAAAAACTTATATGTGATGCTTTTGTAGAATGGAAAGTAATTTTGACCGAGACATATATCTAATAAGAAAATAATCATTTATTTTAATAATATCCATATGTAGGCGAGTTGCCCATTCTCACACAAGCCTTCCAGACAACAACACATATGGTTAACACAACTTCCGATCCATCAATTATGGATGTCTCGCTATTAGTAATGACATTTATATGTACTAAAGATTCTAGTCTCAAACATTTTCCTCCTTTAGGGTTTACAATAGAATGATTATTGAAGCCAAGTTCCATGTGAAAACAGACTGCACAATACTGAAAATTCTGACGAAACCAAAAAAACAGTTCAGAAATAATACGGCAAAAATAAAAGATATAAAATTTTATACCAATTTCAGCAAATCCACATAATCATCTAGTAAAACATTCTACAGGTTTCTTGATTTCCCTTAGATAATTATTATGCAAGAATAAAAAATGGTTCAAGTAAAATCAAAAACTTTTAAGTTACAACAATTTATCTCCTTGTGGACAAATCTGAAGGACAATGATTCTGAGTTATCAGCTATGGGATTTCTTAAAGAGTTTTAATAAAACTAACAGTGTGGATTCACAATTAATTATTTAATAACTGATACTGAAATACGTTCATAGACTAAAAAGAAAACATGGATGTCGATTGTCACTAACAACGTCTGTCAATCAGAGTTACCACCGTTTTCCATAAATAGTTGATGGCGCCACTGAAGGTGACATCACATGTATTGTGAGTTGCATAGTATTGAATAAACAAATGAACGCAACACCTGTTTTATTC
>JARQZK010005397.1:0-23929 GCA_030704885.1 Cynegetis impunctata | reverse complement strand
TAAAAAGTTAACGTTTCGCCACGACATTCGTGGCTTTATCAAAACTTTTGAGAAAAATTGAAATTTCTTTGACATTTATTGATTTGAAAATTTGAATAGTTAAAAAAGACTACTATGTTTCATCAAAAATTTTTCCGGCTGTGGCCGTTCTTTGTTATTTTTACGTGGGTAAAGATTTCTGTGGTTTCCTTTCCCTTACCATCTAATAATAACAGATTTAAATGTTAATATTGGACTGAAATAGCACGTAATAAATAACAAAGAATGGCCGAAAAATTTTTTGATGAAACATAGTAGTCTTTTTTAACTATTCAAATTTCTCCAAATCAATAAATGTCAAAGAAATTTCAATATTTCAAAAGTTCTGAAAAAGCCACGAATGTCGTGGCGAAACGTAAACTTTTTAATAAAATCGAGTTTTTTGAGATTCACCAAGCCTGTTATTGCTAATAATTATCAAAACAGTTATATATATATATATATATATATATATATATATATATATATATATATATATATATATATATATATATATATATTAAATTACAATTTTTTGACCATTCCGTAATTTTTCTTTCATTTGATTACTTCCAAACGTTGTTCCATTATGCCTGCTATTTAAATTTAATACATAATATATAGTGAAAGGGTATCCATAAGCTCGTTTTCTTTTTTTGATTTTGTAGGGCAATAAGTAAATATTTTTTGTGAATTCCTAATTATCGTTCAAAAAAACGATAATCTAATAACTAGAAAACATGTTTTTCCGCAAACGTCAAAAAATGGCAACTTTTTTAACCTCAGTTGTTAATGTTGAAGTCATTTGTCATTTTGTTTTTACTTTTTTGTCCGACCGTAAGCGTACAAAAAAGTACACATTTTTGTACACTCACGGCAATTTCAAAAACGTCGGGCGGCGTACAATTGGGTTTTGAGTCCGACATAATGTAATCTATAAGAAAAATTGTATATATTTTACTACAACAATTTATTTCTTAATACTCGGGTACTTACCAAAAATTCACAGTCCTATAATGCGTTAGATACGTGACTAAATGTTTCTGACAATTATTTTGTTGAATTGTCAAATTTGTGTTGCCTTGACACCTACAAAACCAGTAAGCAAAGCAATCTAGTTTTACGTTTTTTTACATGTAATCGTTTTTTGAAAATATTATCTTAATTCTATCGTTTGAACTCCGTTTGCGAAAAAAATCGCATGTTTTATTCAGAGAAAAGCACTTTTTGTGGCTCGTCTAAAATTCTCGACAAACATTTATATTCGCCACAAAAAGTATCACTTTTACTCCTAATAAAACAATATACTATTTTTTGTTATTGAGCTTTGAAGTAAAAAAAAAAACATTAAAACTCAAATTTCGAATATTTACTTTCTATGTGCAGAATTAGAAAGTATCATTCTAGGTCTGCAGTAAACTGATGCAAAAATTTTTTTTGTACTATACCTACAAATTCTCTTGAATATACTTTTTTTTTTTCATCGCTACGTTCGTTTCGTATCGTATGTTGTCATAAGTTTTCAATGATTGAATTGAATATTATTCACTAAAGCGAAACCAAAATCTAGTTCATATAACTTCTACATCGTTGTATAATCTATATTTACTTCGCCGAAATACTTGGTTTCACATTCTTTTTAAACTATATTTAAACACAAACACACAGTGTTGTCTTTTCCGATGCATGCTCAATTCTAAATACTGTATTCGATAAGTAGTGTGCTATCTAGAAATGAGAAATTCACTATTAATTGCACTTGGTATTCTGGCCATAGAATTATATATATTATTTGAAAATAGCAAAATAATCATCGAAATAGATAGCATCTTTGATGAAATATTTTTAAATTTCACCTTGTGTGCCTTGTGGCGTATTTAAAACAGAATATTTTTGATGCTAATAGTCCAGTCAATGACGGTAAAAAAAGTATAAACTGTGTATTTATCCCATACAGCACCAATTTGTATGAAAATTTGGATTAAGGTTCTACTCACCATCTAATTCAAAGTCTACCCTGTGGCGGAGGTTGCTTCTTCTCTGGGGGTGGATGCCACCCCTTATTGGGGATGAAAAAATTTCCATTAAAAATAAGTACGGAAATCGATGAATTGACTAATTCTAAGCATCTTTTGTTCTATGAAGTTTTTTCTGAAAGTCAATACTTTCCGACTTATTCGCGACTGAAATTGTCGGTTTTCAGGCAAAAAAACCACGTTTTCAGATTATTTTTCGCGAATAACTGGAAAAATATGCATTCTGTCGAAAAACCTGTAGAGAGCAAAATTATAGATTATAAAAAACAAAGAAAATCGTGTATTCATGATGTATTCTGACCCAATACATACGGAATTATTGATTGCCGAAAGTTGATTGGTATTTACCACTATGTGTACTCATCAATATACTAATACATATTCTAATTTCTACAAAAATGTGGTTTTGGGTTTTCCCCATAACTCACTTAGTTTTCAAGCAATCAAGTCCTTCAAAAAATCATTTTTTAGGTTTTTTAAGAGCTATAAGTTCATCTGAATAATTTTTTCAGATCTTATTTTTAAAAAGGCTCATGCTGAAAGGGCTAAAAAAGGTACTTTGAGCGAACACACGCACGCTTTAAATGGCCATATCTTACTTAATTTTCATCCTATAAAAAAAATTTATCGCCAACATTTTCAAATAAGAAAAACATACAATTTCGTACTCCACAAAATTTTGCATATCATTAATAGTTTTTGAGTTATTTTGAAGAAAAGGCGATTTTTCGCTAAATTACGAAAATGATATCCTCTCTTCAAACTCATTTTTTTTCAAAAAGAAGTCGTTTAAACTGGTCAAACACTCAGAACGTATTATAAAAACATGAATGAAGTGAATTGTAAAGTGGCAACGATTTTTTTCAAATAGGGTGGAAGAGAGGGTGAGATATTCACTATTTTTTTCCAACGAAAAAATAGGAATCGACATTATTCTCTTCATAGCACGCTCAGTTTTGATGCTAGGAACTTTTATAAAAAACGAAAATAAAGGTTTTTTAAAGGACTTGAAAAAAAGTTTTATGAGTTTTCGAAAAATGCGTTTGTTTTTGGTTATTTTACGTAGAAACTTTCCATTTCGGGGATTGAAAATACCAGTGACATTTCAACAAGCAATAATTCCGTTTGTATTGGATCTGAATACATCACAAATACACAATTTTCTTTGTTTTTTTATAAGCTATAAATTTGCTCTCTGCATTTTTTTCAATAGAATGCATATTTTTCCAGTTATTGGCGAAAAAGAATCTGAAAACGTGGTTTTTTTGCCTGAAAACCAACAATTTCACCCACGAATATGTGGAAAAGTATTGACTTCCAGAAAAAAACTTCATAGAACAAAAGTTGCTTAAAATTAGTCAATTTATCGATTTCCGTAATTATTTTCAATGAAAAATTTTTCATCCCCAAGAAGGGGTGGCATCCACCCCCAGGGAAAAAGCAACCCCTACCAAAGGGTAGACTTTGAGATAGATGGTAAGTAGAACCTAAATGCAATTTTTTATGAAAATCGGTGCTGTATGGAACAAATACACGGGAAAATGGTCATTGACTGGACTATAAGGGTTTTTCTGGAAAACTCGGGTACAGGTCTGCTTGATCTCAAATTCAACCCTAAACAGAGTGGCAACCTTTTTAAGATTATTAAATGACAAAGGAGACAGGAGATCAAGAGACATACCATTTTGAAGATATTACATTTCTCTTTACAAACGCTGAAGAAATTGTTTTGCGTTTGAATCACTGTTGAAAACCTGGTGGAAGCTCGGTGAAATGAATTGAAAAAATTCAAATTTTAGTTAATTAGATGTTCTAATTGTAATCCATTTATTTTTCACAGTAATGAAATCTTATTGTACCAGTTGTCTGACGTTTTATACTTTTGAGCAATGTTTTTCAAATTTTAGTGAAAACTCAATATTTAAAATTTCTGAATAGGTCAAAAAACATTTTAACGCAGAATTTATATTTATTTTTAATTCTACCTATTTCCTTTTGATATTTTACGTTCTGATATCGCCATACCTTTCTCACTATTTCTATCAAATATTCCACGTCCATATATTATTGAGAAAGGTATAAGACATTTCTCATTGATTCAATCTAATGTACTACATCCGTATATCGTCATAACTTTCTCATTAATTATCTTAATATAAAGTTTAAACTTTAAAATAAAACAGACTTGGCTTAAGTTTCACTATATAAAAATATTTAGATACTGTATTTAGCTGCAAAAGGATAGTCGACATGTTTCGAGTTATGCACTCATTATCATGACTGACTACTGGAGAGTATCTCATCTTATTTTATAAAACAGACAAAAGCAAAGGTGATACCTGAAAATCAATTTGTTCGTTTACAAGGGGTAGTTGACTATTATGGGCGGAATTTATTTCGAGAATTTCAAGAAGGTCAAGGCGCTTTCCTTTGTTACCTGAATGCAACAATTAGGTTTTGTTGAACCAGGAAATGATTTAATTTTATACAATGTTCGGAGAGTGAAATTTTCATGAATTATTTAGAAGAAAAAATTTTCTATTCTGATAATAATTTAATACTGACGTTTCATTATGGAGGCGATATGTAGATAATATTTTTTTGTATTTGGACCGGTACAGATAGACAGATAATTTTCTTAACACTTTCTACAACTCGATTCAATTTACAGAGTAAAATGAAAACGGTACATTTCTTATATGTTCAGATTGCTAGGAATTTGAATTCTCTTACTTTCAACATTTATAGAAAATCAACTTTCACATATAATAATTCACAGCGACAGTAACCAACACATTAAAATAAAACTCAGTGCTTTTCATTCTTTCATACATAGGTTTTTCGCTATTCCATTATCGGAAACAAATTTTCAAACCGAAGTTGATACAATTGAATCATTAGCCACCAATAACGATTACAATGAAAGTCTCTCGATAAGCTCATTGGGAAAAAACGAATAAAGAATCTGTTGAATTCAATATACCCCACGCAAACTATTGATGAAGAACAAAAAAACTTCCCAATAAATGATGTGCCGAATTTGGCTAGCAAAATATATAACAGACTATCGAAAATAAACGTTAAAAGAATGTGTACAAATAAAAGAAACTTGAAGTCATTCTGGGTCAATAATAAAGAAAAATCTAACATCGGAGAAAACAGTGGTGTTTACAAAATATTTTGCGACAAATGTCCTGCTTTCTATGTTGGACAAACAGGAAGGAATATAAACATTCGCGTTGAAGAACATAATACGTCAATTTTACAAAATTAAAATATCAATGGCATCTCCGAACATTGTATAAAATTTAATCATTTCCTGGATTTCAACAAAACCCAATTGTTGTATTCAGGTAACAGAGGAAAGCGCCTTGACCTTCTTGAAATTCTCGAAATAAGTTCCGCCCATAATAGTCAATTACCCATTGTAAACGAACAAATTGATTTTCAGGTATCACCTTTGCTTCTGTCTGTTTTATAAAATAAGATGTGATACTCTCCTGTAGTCAGTCTTGATAATGAGTGCATATCTCGAAACATGTCGACTATCCTTTACTGCTAAGTACATTATATAAATATTTTTATATAGTGAAACTTAAGCCAAGTGTGTTTTATTTTTAAGTTCAAACTTTATTCTTTATGATGTTCCACCAAGTGATGTGCGAGAATTCAATCTGTTATCTTTAATATTCTACGTTATATATATATATATATATATATATATATATATATATATATATATATATATATATATATATATATATATATATATATATATATATTTGAGTTAGGTTTTCTTGCACTGTATAATACTATCTTTGGGTTTCTTGTTCTTGAGTTTTTAGTGCTTATTGAAATATAGATGAAAGTATCTGTTATTAAAAATTTTTCGTTTACTTCTTAGACATACACGTGTTTCGGTCTGGTTTGACCTTTTTCAATGTCTTCAACTTTGTACTACAAATTAATATAAACATTACAGCTCCATTGCTTAAAAGATAATAGATTCTTACCTATCTTATATATAATTATGTTCTTTAATAAATTTTAATATTACATTCCAGATTGATTGACCGAACAGGTTATCTTATTTATTATGATTTTGGTGTTCTGTGATCATGTCTTTTTCTTTTGTTTTGAATTCAGGTCTTTGTTCTCTTGCTTGTCTGTAGTTGTGAGTGGTATGTGTTAGGTTCGATAGATGGCGTCACCGTTGTAATAGTTGTATGATATTCTTGTAAACTTTAGCTAAATTGTTCGTGTCTGTTTTGTCGTTTATCGCATTGTCATGTGTTTGGATATTTATCATCTCCAGGATTATTCTTTTTTTATAGTTCTTTTCTCTTTCTAGTATTTGGTAGTTTTCAAAGTCAAATTCGTGGTTTAATTCTTGTTCATGTTTTTTCAACGCAGTTACATTTTTTTGGTATTTGTGACCTTTTATTCGTTCAGAAATGTATTGGGTGGTTTGGCCTATATATGTGCCGTCACAATCTTTGCAATCTATTTTGTATATGATGTTTGATATTTTTTCTTTTTCAGGTTTTGATTTAAGTTTTGTATATAGGAGTTTTAAGTTATTTTTGTTTTGGTGGGCCGTTGAAATGTTAAATTTTCTTAAATAATTGTCAAGATTTTCGGAAAAATTCTTTATATATGGTATCGGGATGTATTTATTATCAGCTTTATTTTTTGGTATGTTTTGTGTGTTATTATATAATTTATGTGTCCTTTGTTTAAAAATGTTTTTTACAAGATTTCTGGGGTATGCGTTTTCGGAAAGAATTTTTTTAGCTTTATTTATGGTTTCAATTCGATATTTGGGTGTGGTTAAAATTAAAGCCCTATCTGCAATTCCTGTGATTACGCTTTTCTTATGTTGTAGTGCACATGCTGAATTATAACTTAAATAGCGACCTGACCATGTTGGCTTGGTATACCATATTGTATTTATTTTTAAATTTTCTCTAATCAGTGTTAAATCAAGAAAATTTATTTTATTTTTTTCTTCTATTTCAATAGTAAACTTGAGTTTCGGGTGGTAATTATTGAATTTATTCAATGTGTCGGTAAATTGTGATTCTGGGATGGTTGTTAAACAGTCATCCATATATATATATATATATATATATATATATATATATATATATATATATATATATATATATATATATATATATATATATATATATATTCATATCTTTCTCCCAATTCTCTCCAATATTCTACGTCCATATATCACCACATCTTTCTCACTAATGTTCTCCAGTATTTTAAGTCCATATATCGCCATACCTTTCTTACTAATTTTCTCCAGTATTCTACGTTCTTATATCGCCATACCTTAATCACATAATCTCTACATTATTCTACGTCGATATATCGCCATAACTTTCTTACTAATTCTCTCCAATATTCTACGTCCATATATCTCCACACCTTTCCCACTAATTTTCTCCAGTATTCTACGTCCATAGATCGCCATATCTTTCTAACTAATTCGCTCCAATATTCTACGTTCATTCTGTATGTAGATATATGGACGCAGGTTAGTGGGAACCCCCTAAACAACTGTCAGAGATCAACAGTATATATATATATATATATATATATATATATATATATATATATATATATATATATATATATATATATATATATATATATATATATATATATATATATATATATATATATATATATATAAATTTTTTTCTGTATTACTTATCGACGAAATATCACTGGTATGAAGCCTATTCAAAACAGTAATCTGTACGATTGTTTGGAAATAGGTGATTAATAGAGTCATAAATCGTTAGCGAACCAAACTGTAACAATAGATACAATACTGAAATTTCATGTATAATATTCCCAATATATAAATCATTTTACGCCAGAGTAGTATTCATATATTGACCAGATTAGCGAATATCATCAATAAACCACGAATAACATAATATCTGAATATTCGATACGGATATAATTGGTACGTATTATGTGCATCATCAGTATCAATGTTACATTAACGCCTTCTAAATTGAAACAAATTGCCGAGTATCCCATATTGATTGATTGTGTTTACATTCCAGAACGCGTTGCTTATTCAGTTTATCAATGTTGATGGAAGGAAAGGTCATAATTTAAATTATTACGTTTCTTGAATTGTAACTTTCTGAAATATAATCAATGGAAATTCGGATAAGGAACTCGACGTAAGGCAATAATTTGCTGTTCCTCTTGTGATACACGATTCGCTCACACAGGCGAGGTGAAAAGTTCAACATTATAAAGGTTGTATTGTACTACCATCCAATTAAATTATGTAAAGTATACTAGGAATCAAGATGTAGCCAAGATTCAATTTCGGGGGGTTTGAAATTTTCAGCGATGGATTTTTTAAGTGCCCGAGGTGGATGCTTCTTGTATCATAACTTTTGAAGTATTGCATATGCAGACTAAAAACTTTTAATGAATTCTGTTTTTCACTCTCAAACACCTTCAGTGCCAAAAAAACGAAATGGAAGTGATACATATATATATATATATATATATATATATATATATATATATATATATATATATATATATATATATATATATATATATATACATATATATATATATATATATAATTATTTATTCGAATTATTGTTGCCTGTGAACTATTTCTAATCTCTTGATAATTATTAGCAATAACAGGCTTTTTGAATCATAAAAAACTCGATTTTATTAAAAAATTGACGTTTCGTCACGACATTCGTGGCTTTATCAAAACTTTTGAAAAAATTGAAATTTCTTTGACATTTATTGCTTTGAAAATTTTGAATAGAAACATACTACTATGTTTCACTAAAATTTTTTCGACTGTGGCCGTTCTTTGTTATTTATTACGTGCTATTCAGTCCAATATTAACATTCGAATTTGTTATTATTAGATGGTAAGGGAAACCACAGAAACCTTTACCCACGTAATGTTCGAAATAGTTTCAAATTATTTTGATTTTGAAGAGTCAAAGAATAATAATAATAGGGTACTATTCATCTTTTTTTCAAAAATTTCTCATTGCGGCTGTGGCCGTCTTCAGTTATTAATTACGTGCTATTTAGTCCAATATCAACAGACAGGTCTGTTGATATTAGATGGGAAGGGAACCACAGAAACCTTCACCCACGTAATGTACAAAATAGGTTTAAAATATTTGATTGTTGTCTTTGAAAAGACATAACTTGTGATTTTGGAGATCACATGTTCTAAACTATACTTTCTTTCTAGAAAAATTTAAAATTCTTGATGTTTAGATTTTGTCTAAGAAGATGAGTTGTTGTGGTTAGAGTTTGTTTGTTGAATTATTTTGTTTTGATTTATATTGTTTCTTAGAAAAATTAAAGAATTAAATCTGCGTATATTGAACTCAAATGTTTGATAACTGTTCTATCATTTACGACTTCATTTAAATTTTTTTGAATATGTAACATTCCTAAAATTTCTCTGCGTTTCTGATCTTTTTCTATTTCTAAAATTTTTGTGCTATTAAAGTTGAAAGTATGATTCTCATTGTTTTTATGTTTTATTAGTGCTGTGGTTTGTGTTCTGGTATATTTGTGGGCTTTTAATCTTTCTTCTAAATTTTGAAAAGTTTGTCCTATATATGATTTATTACAATTATTACAGGGTATACTATAAACCACATGAGATTTTTGCAGAAGAGGTGTTTTACTTTTTAATTTAGAATATATTTGTTTAATTTGATTTTGTGCGGTGTGGGCTACTTTAATATCGTGTGGATTTAAAATTTGTGAAATTTTATTACTTAAATGAGGAATATATGAAAGAGGAATATATTTTTTGTTAATATTTTCTTTTTTTGATGTTTCTAATGTGTTGTACAGTTTATGAATTCTATTTTTAGTGATTTTCTGTATAAGTTTTATTGGGTAATCGTTTTTTATGAGTAATTTATGGACATCTTGTAATGTTTCATGTCTGTGTGTACCATCTAATAATAACAAATTTAAAAGTTAATATTGGACTGAATAGCACGTAATGAATAACAAAGAACGGCCACAGCCGAAAAAATTTTAGTGAAACATAGTAGTATGTTTCTATTCAAATTTTTCAAATCAATAAATGTCAAAGAAATTTCAATTTTTTCAAAAGTTTTGATAAAGCCACGAATGTCGTGGCGAAACGTCAACTTTTTTTATAAAATCGAGTTTTTTAAGATTCAACAAGCCTGTTATTGCTAATAATTATCAAGAGATTATATATATCTCACGCTCATCAGTGCGGGATGCACTCTGATTGGGTGTCACATGGCGACCACTGAGAAGTGGTTTCCATGCTGATGGGACAGGTTGAGACTTCAGAGTTGACAGGAAGCAGTACGGTTAGTGGAGTAGGCAGGTTGAGACCACGCAATCGTATTGTTTCCGATTCCTCCTTATTCGATTCGTGGAGTAGGCAGATTGAGGCCAAGTATCTGAATTATTCCCCTTCTAATTCTCCTGAAGATGGCTTCGCAAAAGTAGCCGAAACGTCGAGATTTTTCAAATCTTTTACGCGGTTCATTCCGAGAACCAAGTTTTTCAAGTACTTCCGACTGCGGAAATCTTTCTGAACATATATATATATTTGAAAAAGGTTGAGCATTTTGATTATATATATATATATATATATATATATATATATATATATATATATATATATATATATATATATATATAATCGATTATTCACCTAATTCCTTCTTTTAAATCGTATTGCTCAACCTTTCACAAATCAGAGAACGCAATCCCTTCGTCACTCTGAAAGATAATTTTTCCATTTCCGTTTCGCCAATCACTCAGACGTTTCCCCAATTGACACAGAGAAAGGTCTTCTCTTTCGATTCTTTGCAGAGGTTTTAAACCCTTGATAATGATCATTAGCGGCATCAGCCCTTCGGTCATTAAAAGAAATGCAAACTTTTCGGCCGTCTTTCTTCGGCTATTGTTCCAGTTTAATCGTTAAACAATAAAACGTTTCTGAATGCACAGCAGTTTCATTTCATTGTTTTACCTGAAACAATTTTCAAATAGAATACGTAGAGTATAAAATTTGAATACAAATTTTTCTAGTATACTTGCATGTTCCTACAGTCGCAAAATAAGGAAAAATAAATAATATTAGCTGCACCTATTTATTAATAATTCAACAATTTAACTTGCTGATAGTGACCCTGCAGGAATTCTTTTTTGAATAGCTCGAAAAATGTTTCACAACACGAAGTGAATATTCATAGAAAAATGAAATTTAATAGCGCCCTCTTCTCTCTACTTCTTGGTGCACATTTGCGTCGCTTCACCAAATAACACATCCAAAAGCTAAATTGCTATACATTAAATAAATATATTGCAAAGTAGAACTCAATAATGAATAAATACTTACGACGAAGCCATCAGTTAGTGCCTTTTCATCTGGCTATCAAGTATTGCGAAAGCTGTGTCCTCAAATAACGATCTTCCTTTTGATGCCACCAAGGCACAAGCAACCAGGTCTTCAGGAAAAACTTCCCTTATCGATCCTCAATTAGAGTTGGCAAATCAAGTTATCGAGCCAACGATTAAACTCAATCTTTTGGAAATCGGGGTTAATTCAAATTCAACCTTCCACGAACATGTCTTCGCAGATATTATTGTTTCATGAAGGTCAAATTCGTCCAGGAGTTCTGTACCATGGCATTCCTTGCATCTGCTTGACTCAGTAAAGAAAAGAGCAGTGACCCGTCATTGACCGCTCAGCTTCATTCACTTGTATATCTGAGGAAGGTGGTCGACTTGTGTATCTTTCACTGATATTATCAAGACAGTTGTTCTGCATCTCTTTTACAGATGTACTGCTTCCTTTTTGTAGGTGTTCTGCATACATTGCCTCCATCATTCAACCAGGAGCACAATTATCACTTTATATGCAGATAATACACACTATTTCAGCGTGCAACTCACAAAAGCTAGAATATCGGTCTACCAGAGGATGGATCTACTCTCAGAACTTTTCTCAGTTTGCTATGACCAAAGTGGTTGATCGTTGTACGAGCCGTAGAACTACGGTTTTAAAATTTACGGTTTTGCTCGCGGCTCGTTGGTCCTGTTCGATTGACAAGCCAGCAGCATAACCCTAACATTTGTGCGAAACTGGTGTCATGTGTAATTCAGAATCTGAGGCCTTGTAAAACTTAGGAATAGAATACTATGAACAAACTGAAAGAAGAGAAAACGTCCAAGACTGTGGGTACAACATACTTTCAGTTCTAGTGACACCATTTATGAAAAACAAGACACCGTTATGCGAGAAGCTATTTCACCACGTGGAAGATTAGCAGCTAGCAGAAGGTACATAGCTGAGGGGAAAATACAAACAAGTCAGAAAATCCCGGAAAACTTCGGAGAGAATCATATCAGATACATGCAAATCTATTTATAAAGCCCTGCCGCTTTTGTTTCTATATTTTTTTTATTGTTGTCTCACAAAGGCATGGGTTGTCTCGTATAAAACTAATAAACCCGAATATGTAGTCGTGCCTATAAGTTCGCAAATCCATTTTTATGATATGTACTCGCTACCGCAGCCAGCAAAAACTACCGTATCGGCTTGTCGAAGGTGATCGACGCGCGGTTTTGATTGGCTCGTAGCACGAAAAATCAGACATGCTTGACGAGCCGCGAGTCGCTAGTGACGGTTTTGCAGTGATTATTTATTTAATTTAGGGTTCTCTTGCACTGCGAGCTCAAGTTCTATTGTATACACATAGCCTGTCGTAAAACCGCTGTATTACTCGCTCGTCAATCGCTCACTTTAAAGCGGTTTAACGCCATTTGTGGAAATCATAAAAAACGGAAACAGTGGAAAACTATCAATTTTTTTTTAATTTTAAGATTCATTATTCTGTTACCAAGAAAACAAAAATCTAATTGAACAGTTATTTTATTTAAAGATACGTGTTTTAGAGTGGCTACGTAGTTAGTGGCTCCGTAGCTCAGAGGTGAGTGCGTTGGACTACTGAACAGAAGCTCTGCGCATCGAATCCCGGCCGAAACAATGAATTAATGCGGAGCCACCTCTCGGAAGGCAATGTCAAACCACCGAGAAGTATTCTTTCTTATAAAGCCTCTCTATAAAGACGTTTGGAACCGTCGTAAAACTATAGATTCCTTCTATTCGTGTATCACTGTATTAAGCACAACACGAATAGTTGTAGAGAGGTCGCCTACATCCGAAACCGGGTAAGGCACTCGAAGATGTCGTAGTTGTTATGTCGTTTCTTAAAGTTCATGGAATTGGTCGAGCATGAGACGTTCATACGAATGAATTGCAAGGGGGTTCGATATTCTGAAATGGAGATGACGTTCGAGACAGCCCGGAGTCAAACGGCAGAATCGTAATTTCTTCAACCATAAAATTAAACTTTCGAATCGAAACCCTACAACCTTTGTTATCCTAGTTATTATCATTCTTCGGAAATGTAAACTCGACGGATCTGAAAGTTTTCGTTTTCCCTTATTCCAGGTAACGGTTTCCCGCAAATCAGACTGGAAACTTTACACTCGTTCGTTTCTCTCCGGACGATTTTTAAATGGACGAAGTGAGTATTGCGAGGGAAGTTAGATGTTATGCCCCTTGAATGGCTTTACCTCGAACTTCCGAGTTGACGGTTGGTTTCTCTACAATGGGAAATCAGAAGTCGTAATCTCTTCATTTGCATTGTTTCAACCAACATCACTCTGAAGGTACTTCATTCATTAATTTTGGTTTCAGCTCTTCAATTTCTTTATTGCAATGATAATGCGGTCCTATATATTTACTGCAAGTTATTCTTCATACAAAAACAATGCATTTTTGCCAACAAAAGAAATATATTCATGAAAATGATAATCTATTCACTCTTAAGCAGCGACTGCTGGTTCATAAGGGTCAAGTTTATTCGGCATATTGCTCTCATGGTTGTTGCTCTGCACCTATGTCCTTGTATCTACTTGCACTAATTTGAAAGAGCACTGAGGTTAATAGATGACCCGTCATTAACTGTTCACCTTAATTCACTCGAATATCGGAAGTAAGCTGCCGACTTATGTTTCTCTTATAGACATTATCGCGGCAAGTGTTCTACAGCCTTTGGCTTCATTATTTCACCAGAAACTAAATTCACTCAGTTTACAAGAAATGAAGATGATACACATAAATTTTCCATAAACATCTGAACAACCAGAAAATCGATCTAACATAAAGCGTCTCCGAACCGAATCACAAACCTATGGACCACTTTCCCTCAGAATTGTTTAATTGCTGCTTCAATTTGTTATGATTTTCAGCGACTTCAATCCAGCAGCTATTCAATTCAATTTATTGAAAGCATCTCGGGGTTATTGTGATGCTTTATTAGCTTTCGAGTTTGCCGAGAGTTGCTCGTAAAAAAATTATATTCAGTAGTAATACTATAAGTACTTCAAAATAATCAGGTTATACATCGATAACTTGTTGCATAATTACAAAGAGTGTCAGTTTGACAGTCTAAATAATCCGACCGCGAAGCGGGAGGATTATTCTTGCAAACTGGCACGATTTGTAATTATGCAGGAAGTTTGAGATGTATAACCGTATTTATTTTGAAATACGTATTGTATTCGATACGATTATTTGTTAAGTATAGTCAGTAAAAATCTCCGAATCGACTCATTTTTGAACAGTTATTGATAAACGTCAAAATTTGACGGTCCTGTTAGTTTTCGATTGGTTGAGCTACTCTATGTATAATCAGGTATTATCGAAATTATACAAGGTAACTTAACTAAATTGATCGTTCTGGTTGGTTGAAAATCATACGAAAAAAATAATCATTTATATGTTTATATATATATATATATATATATATATATATATATATATATATATATATATTATATATATATATATATATATATATATATATATATATATATATATATATATATTATATATAGATATATATTTATATATATATATATATATATATATATATATATATATATATATATATATATATATATATATATATATATATATATATATATATATATATATATATATATATATATATATATATATATATATATATATATATGCTGACCCGGCAAACGTTGTTCTGCCATATAAATTATTTTTATCTATCTATCTAACTATCTATCTTTCTATCTATCTTACTATCTATCTTTCTATCTATCTACTATCTATCCATCAATCTATCTGACCCGTCAAACGATGTTTAAATTATTAAAATGCCTATTAAAAAATATGGGTTGTTGATAGAGGGTGGAAATCTAGAGTTTTGTATGTATTTTTCAATGAAACATCATAAAAAAATAAAAATAAGAAATTTTGTCTAAAAAATTTATAAAAATGTTTGGGCACCCTAATCACTTAAGGGTATGAAAAATATATTACGACCTATTCTCAGACCGAATTATGTTATTTTCGATTGCCATCTTGCAACCCTATTGCGGATCTGTGGATAAAATTGAAAAAAAAATGAAAATTGCGATGGAAAAATAGGGGTTGATCGTAGAAGGATGAAAAATTGAGAGTAATATGAATTTTTTCATTTTAAGTCATGACAAAATGAAAATGAAAGTCTTGCCAACAAAATTGAAGTTTATAATTAACAAATAAAAAATAGGGGTTGATCGTAGATGGTAGAAAATTTAAAATTTAGGGTTGTATGAATTTTTGAATGCTGTATCATAAAAAGAATAGACCAGATTTTCTTTGTAAAATAAATATAAAGATTAAGGTTTGGATCGTCCTCAACATTCAGGGGGATGAAAAATAGATGTTTAACAAATAAAGAATAGGGGTTGATCATAGAGGGGTGAAAATTTAGTGTTGTATATATTTTTTAATGCTGTATCATAAAACAATAGAACAGAAAATTTTGTCTGAAAAAAAAAAATTGACGGGTGAACCACCCCTAATATTTAGGGGGATGAAAAATAGATGTTGGCCGATTCTCAGACCTACTCGGTATGCACACAAAGTTTCATGGGAATCGGTCGAGCCATTTCAGAGGAGTTCAACTTCAAACACCGTGACACGAGAATTTTATATATATATATATATATATATATATATATATATATATATATATATATATATATATATATATATATATATATATATATATATATATATATATATATAGTATTTTCATAGTATTCTTGTTGTTGCTGAAAAATCATTAACGTAAACTGAAGGTAAATGTTTTTTTTCTTCGAAGATTTTTTAAAAGTATTTTATTCCATAAAATACATACTATTGCAGGACCGAGGTGATGTTAGCTCCCGGCCGGCCAGCTCCAAGCGTCACTTTTCCACCACGGTCATATTCATGGAGCTGGCCCATTTAATTTACTTAATCGAACAAAAAAATTATGCGCGATAAATACTTTCTTTTCTCTATGCAAACATCTAATTTTCGTTCTTGGCCGCCCATTCACTGAGCCCAAAAAAAAATATAAATATTGGTTCGATCGCAATGATTACTTATATTTCGGTTCATGGAGCTGGCCCTTTTGAGTTCATATATCCGAACGGATAATTTTGTATGAGAAGTACCTTCTTTTCTTTATGTAAGCATCTAATTTTGGTTCTTGGCCGGGCATTGTTTAAGTCAAAAAAAATTATGAATATTGGTTCTACCGCTATTATTATTCATATTTTGTCTCTTGGAGCTGGCCCTTTTGAAGTCACATATCCGAACGGAAAATTTTGTATGGAAAGACCTATCTATTCTCTATGTAACTTTTTAATTTTGGTTCTTGGCCGGGCACTGTTCAAGACAAAAAAAAATTATGAATATTGGTTCTACCGCTATCATTATTTATATTTCGTCTCTTGGAGCTGGCCCTTTTGGAGTCACATATCCGAAGGGAAAGTTTTGTATGGTAAGTACTTTCTATTTTCTCTGTAAACATCTAGTTTTGATTCTTGGCCGGGCATTTTTTGAGCCAAAAAAAATTATAAATATTTGTTCTACCGCTATCATTATTTATATTTCGTCTCTTGGAGCTGGCCCTTTTGGAGTCACATATCCGAAGGAAAAATTTTGTATGGTAAGTACTTTCTATTCTCTCTGTAAACATCTAGTTTTGATTCTTGGCCGGGCATTTTTTGAGCCAAAAAAAAATTATAAATATTTGTTCTACCGCTATCATTATTTATATTTCGTCTCTTGGAGCTGGCCCTTTTGGAGTCACATATCCGAAGGGAAAATTTTGTATGGTAAGTACTTTCTATTTTCTCTGTAAACATCTAGTTTTGATTCTTGGCCGGGCATTTTTTGAGCCAAAAAAAAATTATAAATATTTGTTCTACCGCTATCATTATTTATATTTCGTCTCTTGGAGCTGGCCCTTTTGGAGTTACATATCCGAAGGGAAAATTTTGTATGGTACGTACTTTCTATTCTCTCAATAAACATCTAGTTTTGATTCTTGGCCGGGCATTTTTTGAGCCAAAAAAAAATTATAAATATTTGTTCTACCGCTATCATTATTTATATTTCGTCTCTTGGAGCTGGCCCTTTTGAAGTCACGTATCCGAACGGAAAATTTTGTGAACTATTTATTTTCTATGTAACCATCTGATTTTGGTTCTTGGCCGGGCATTATTTTAGCCAAAAAAAAATATAAATATTGGTTCGACCGCTATCATTATTCATATTTCGTTTCATGGAGCTGGCCCTTTTGAAGTCACATATCCGAAGGGAAAATTTTGTATAGTGAGTACTTTCTATTCTCTCTATAAACATCTAATTTTGGTTCTTGGCCGGGCATTTTTTGAGCCAAAAAAAAATTATAAATATTTGTTCTACCGCTATCATTATTTATATTTCTTCTCTTGGAGCTGGCCCTTTTGTAGTCACATATCCGAACGGAAAATTTTGTATTGAAAGAACTATCTATTTTTATGTAACCATCTGATTTTGGTTCTTGGCCGGGCATTATTTAAGCCAAAAAAAATTATAGATATTAGTTCGACCGCTATCATTATTCATATTTCGTCTCATGGAGCTGGCCCTTTTGAAGTAACATATCCGAACGAAAAATTTTTTGTGGAAAGACCTATCTATTCTCTGTGTAACCATCTAATTTTGGTTCTTGGCTGGGCACTGTTTAAGACAAAAAAAAATTATAAATATTGGTTCTACCGCTATCATTATTTATATTTCGTCTCTTGGAGCTGGCCCTTTAGAAGTCACATATACGAACAAAAAATTTTGTATGGAAAGACCCATCTATTCTCTATGTGAAAATCTAATTTTGGTTTTTGGCCGGGCACTGTTTAAAACAAAAAAAATTATAAATATTGGTTCTACCGCTATCATTATTTATATTTCGTCTCTTGGAGCTGGCCCTTTTGAAGTCACATATCCGAACGAAAAATTTTGTATGGAAAGACCCCTCTATTCTCTATGTAACCATCTAATTTTGGTTCTTGGCCGGGCACTGTTTAAGACAAAAAAAAATTATAAATATTGGTTCTACCGCTATCATTATTTATATTTCGTCTCTTGGAGCTGACCCTTTTGAAGTCACATATCCGAACGAAAAATTTTGTATGGAAAGACCTGTCTATTCTCTATGTAACCCTTTAATTTTGGTTCTTGGCCGGGCACTGTTTAAGACAAAAAAAAATTATGAATATTGGTTCTACCGCTATCATTATTTATATTTCGTCTCTTGGAGCTGGCCCTTTTGGAGTCACATATCCGAAGGGAAAATTTTGTATGGTAAGTACTTTCTATTCTCTCTGTAAACATCTAGTTTTCCTTTCGGATATGTGACTTCAAAAGGGCCAGCTATATGAAACGAAATATGAATAATGATAGCGGTCGAACCAATATTTATAATTTTTTTTGGCTAAAATAAAGCCCGGCCAAGAACCAAAATCAGATGGTTACATAGAAAATAGATAGTTCTTTCTATACAAAATATTCCGTTCGGATATGTGACTCCAAAAGGGCCAGCTCCAAGAGACGAAATATAAATAATGATAGCGGTAAAACAAATATTTATAATTCTTTTTTGGCTCAAAAAATGCCCGGCCAAGAATCAAAACTAGATGTTCACAGATAGAATAGAAAGTACTTTCCATACAAAATTTTTCGTTCGGATATGTGATTTCAAAAGGGCCAGCTCCAAGAGACGAAATGTAAATAATGATAGCGGTCGAACCAATATTTATAATTTTTTTTTGTCTTAAGCAGTGCCCGGCCAATAACCAAAATTAGATGGTTACATAGAGAATAGATAGGTCTTTACATACAAAATTTTTCGTTCGGATATGTGACTTCAAAAGGGCCAGCTCCAAGAGAAGAAATATAAATAATGATAGCGGTAGAACAAATATTTATAATTTTTTTTTGGCTCAAAAAATGCCCTGCCCAGAACCAAAATAAGATGTTTACAGAGAGAATAGAAAGTACTTACTATACAAAATTTTCCTTTCGGATATGTGACTTCAAAAGGGCCAGCTCCATGAAACGAAATATGAATAATGATAGCGGTCGAACCAATATTTATAATTTTTTTTGGCTAAAATAATGCCCGGCCAAGAACCAAAATCAGATGGTTACATAGAAAATAGATAGTTCTTTCTATACAAAATATTCCGTTCGGATATGTGACTCCAAAAGGGCCAGCTCCAAGAGACGATATATAAATAATGATAGCGGTAGAACAAATATTTATAATTTTTTTTTGGATCAAAAAATGCCCGGCCAAGAATCAAAACTAGATGTTTATAGAGAGAATAGAAAGTACTTACCATACAAAATTTTCCCTTCGGATATGTGACTCCAAAAGGGCCAGTTCCAAGAGACGAAATCTAAATAATGATAGCGGTAGAACCAATATTCATAATTTTTTTTTGTCTTAAACAGTGCCCGGCCAAGAACCAAAATTAAAAGGTTACATAGAGAATAGATAGGTCTTAACATACAAAATTTTTCGTTCGGGTATGTGATTTCAAAAGGGCCAGCTCCAAGAGACGAAATATAAATAATGATAGCGGTAGAACAAATATTTATAATTTTTTTTGGATCAAAAAATGCCCGGCCAAGAATCAAAACTAGATGTTTACAGAGAGAATAGAAAGTACTTACCATACAAAATTTTCCCTTCGGATATGTGACTCCAAAAGGGCCAGCTCCAAGAGACGAAATCTAAATAATGATAGCGGTAAAACCAATATTCATAATTTTTTTTTGTCTTGAACAGTGCCCGGCCAAGAACCAAAATTAAAAGGTAACATAGAGAATAGATAGGTGTTTCCATACAAAATTTTTCCATCGGATATGTGATTTCAAAAGGGCCAGCTCCAAGAGACGAAATATAAATAATGATAGCGGTAGAACCAATATTTATAATTTTTTTTGTCTTTAACAGTGCCCGGCCAAGATCCAAAATTAGATAGTTACATAGAGAATAGATAGGTTTTTCCATACAAAATTTTTCGTTCGGATATGTGACTTCAAAAGGGCTAGCTCCAAGAGACGAAATATAAATAATGATAGCGTCGAACCAATATTTATAATTTTTTTTGGCTAAAATAAAGCCCGGCCAAGAACCAAAATCATATGGTTACATAGAAAATAGATAGGTCTTTCCATACAAAATTTTTCGTTCGGATATGTGACTTCAAAAGGGCCAGCTCCAAGAGACGAGATATAAATAATGATAGCGGTAGAACCAATATTTATAATTTTTTTTTGTCTCAAACAGTGCCCGGCCAAGAACCAAAATTAGATGGTTACATAGAGAATAGATAGGTCTTTCCATACAAAATTTTTCGTTCGGATATGTGACTTCAAAATGGCCAGCTCCAAGAGACGAAATATAAATAATGATAGCGGTAGAACCAATATTTATTATTTTTTTTTGTCTTAAACAGTGCCCGGCCAAGAACCAAAATTAGATGGTTACATAGAGAATAGATAGGTCTTTCCATACAAAATTTTTCGTTCGGATATGTGACTTCAAAAGGGCCAGCTCCAAGAGACGAAATATAAATAATGATAGCGGTCGAACCAATATTTTTAATTTATTTTTTGTCTTACACAGTGCCCGGCCAAGAACCAAAATTAGATAGTTATATATAGAATAGATAGGTTTTTGCATACAAAATTTTTCGTTCGGATATGTGACTTCAAAAAGGCTAGCTCCAAGAGACGAAATATAAATAATGATAGCGGTAGAACCAATATTCCTAATTTTTTTTTGTCTTGAACAGTGCCCGGCCAAAATCCAAAATTAGATGGTTACATAGAAAATAGATAGGTCTTTCCACACAAAATGTTTCGTTCGGATATGTTACTTCAAAAGGGCCAGCTCCATGAGACGAAATATGAATAATGTTAGCGGTCGAACTAATATTTATAATTTTTTTGGCTTAAATAATGCCCGGCCAAGAACCAAAATTACATGGTTACATAGAGAATAGATGGGTCTTTCCATACAAAATTTTTCGTTCGGATATGTGACTTCAAAAGGGCTAGCTCCAAGAGACGAAATATAAATAATGATGGCGGTCGAACCATTATTTATAATTTTTTTTGGCTAAAATAATGCCCGGCCAAGAACCAAAATCAGATGGTTACATAGAAAATAGATAGTTCTTTCCATACAAAATTTTCCGTTCGGATATGTGACTCCAAAACGGCCAGCTCCAAGAGAAGAAATATAAATAATGATAGCGGTAGAACCAATATTTATAATTTTTTTTGTCTTAAACAGTGCCCGGCCAAAAACCAAAATAAGGTGGTTATATAGAGAATAGATAGGTCTTTCTATATGAAATTTTTCGTTCGGAAATGTGACTTCAAAAGTGCCAGCTCCATGAGACGAAATATGAATAATGTTAGCGGTCGAACTAATATTTATAATTTTTTTTGGCTAAAATAATGCCCGGCCAAGAACCAAAATCAGATGGTTACATAGAAAATAGTTCTTTCAATACAAAATTTTCCGTTCGGATATGTGACTTCAAAAGGGCCAGCTCCAAGAGACGAAATATAAATAATGATAGCGGTAGAACCAATATTTATAATTTTTTTTGTCTTAAACAGTGCCCGGCCAAAAACCAAAATTAGATGTTCACATAGAGAATAGATGGGTCTTTCCATACAAAATTTTTCGTTCGGATATGTGACTTCAAAAGGGCCAGCTCCAAGAGACGAAATATAAATAATGATAGCGGTAGAACCAATATTTATAGTTTTTTTTTGTCTTAAACAGTGCCCGGCCAAAATTCAAAATTAGATGATTACATAGAAAATAGATAGGTCTTTCCATACTAAATTTTTCGTTCGGATATGTTGCTTCAAAAGGGCCAGCTCCATGAGACGAAATATGAATAATTTTAGCGGTCGAACTAATATTTATAATTTTTTTTGGCTTAAATAATGCCCGGCCAAGAACCAAAATCAGATGGTTATATAGAAAATAGATAGTTCTTTCAACACAAAATTTTCCGTTCGGATATGTGACTACAAAAGGGCCAGCTCCAAGAGAAGAAATATAAATAATGATAGCGGTAGAACAAATATTTATAATTTTTTTTTGGCTCAAAAAATGCCCGGCCAAGAACCAAAATTAGATGTTTACAGAGAGAATAGAAAGTACTCACTATACAAAATTTTCCTTTCGGATATGTGACTTCAAAAGGGCCAGCTCCAAAAGACAAAATATGAATAATAATAGCGGTAGAACCAATATTCATAATTTTTTTTTGGCTTAAACAATGCCCGGCCAAGATCCAAAATTAGATGCTTACATGAAGAAAAGAAGGTACTTCTCATACAAAATTATTCGTTCGGATATATGAATTCAAAAGGGCCAGCTCCATGAACCAATATTTATATTTTTTTTTTGGGTTCAGTCAATGGGCGGCCAAGAACGAAAATTAGATGTTTGCATAGAGAAAAGAAAGTATTTATCGCGCATAATTTTTTTGTTCGATTAAGTAAATTAAATGGGCCAGCTCCATGAATATGACCGTGGTGGAAAAGTGACGCTTGGAGCTGGCCGGCCGGGAGCTAACATCACCTCGGTTATTGCAGGGCATCCAAGGAAAGCAGTCAACTGCAGGAGTAGTTTTTCTATCCGTTCCATATTATGTGTATATATATATATATATATATATATATATATATATATATATATATATATTATTTATTCGAATTGTTGTTGCCTGTGATCTATTTCTAATCTCTTGATAATTATTAGCAATAACAGGCTGGTTGAATCTAAAAAAACTCGATTTTATTAAAAAGTTGACGTTTCGCCACGACATTCGTGGCGTCAACTTTTTAATAAAATCGAGTTTTTTAAGATTCAACCAGCCTGTTATTGCTAATAATTATCAAGAGATTATATATATATATATATATATATATATATATATATATATATATATATATATATATATATATATATATATATATATATATTTTTTTATGTATATGTAAATAAGGTCGTCTGGTTTTCCGGGTTTGTATCTGCGTAAGGGCTTCGTCTTCGTTGAAGTCTACTCGACCCCATTGAAGAAATTTTTTATAGCATTTCAAATTCATCAAAAAACCTTTCAAGGAAGCTGAGCCCAGGAGTTTGCAACACCAAAAAATCGTTCACCTAGAAAAGAAGAACAGACATTCCATTTAAATAGAGTGAAAATAAATCGGCAAGTCTGTTCTTGAAGTGAATAAATATCGGTTCGGATCTAACGAATATTATGCCTCAAAGAGGCGTCCAGAAGTTATGTTTATACCACATTGAACTAACTTTATAGTATTGGAATTCATCGACCAT
>JARQZK010005396.1:0-24087 GCA_030704885.1 Cynegetis impunctata | reverse complement strand
TTGATTAACAAATTCAATAGTAAATTATTAACTGAAATTTGAGTGAAATTGATATTAAAATAAAAAAGATATTATGTGCTGAACATCTAAGCGGCAACAATGATTATAATTTCACAAATTCAAAGATCAATGTAGAGTACATAGGTCTCAATAATACTACTTTGGTAATTAAAGCACTTTATAAAGTAAAGAGGATTCACAAAAAAGGGCACTCCAAAAAAAACGTTACAGTAAAAAACTTACTTCTCTACTATCAATGTCTATCTCTATCTCAACTACACTGTTATATGTCAACTGTCAACTTCACAATGATAGGTCTCTTATGAGGTATGTTCAGTAATACACTAACAAAAGACACATAAAAGAATTGTTCCATCAACAATCAACTCACAGTATACTACCCAAAATCATCAATTCATCACAGATGACAATAATGAATGAAATGATAAATGATATTAAAGCGCATCCGCCAATTCAATCTAAGAATTATTAACAAAATTTAAAAACTTAATTGTTCTAATAAAAACATCTGCCTTCCAAACTCAATCACCTGGACAACTCAAATCTACTTTAGGCTACTCTCAGTCGAATCTGAAATATCAGGCTTATAGGTTTTAATGAAAATAGAGGTCTAAAAGTTTGGACGCCACAATTAAAAACCTGTTGCACAAGCAAAAAAATGATGCCAATTTTTATTATTGAAAATGACTAAATGTCGGAAACCTCCAATTTAGAGGTGTTCAAATACATATTTGTCACATCTATCTTAATCATATATCCATGAGGTACAAAAAAGTTAAAACAATACTTAATTTTTAGCACAAACGGAAATCTAAAATTCCAGCAGAATTTTTACACACAAGACTTAAACTAACATGGATACAAATAACTTAATAAACAATATCAAGACACCCATCTAATTTATTATTTCTCTGAATTTCACGTCTTAGTCTCAAGAGTGAATATAAATGTTTCTCCAGATTTGTTAGAAAATTTCGTTGTTCAATGAAAAGTTTTACACTTCATTACCATCTTATGACGTCCGTTACGCTGGCATTGTCAACATAGCTGCACCAACTTTAGCATACGTAAAAATTAGTTGCTTTTTTGTTGCTAATTTGTTACAATAAAATTGATTTTTTTGCTTCAGCTACTAGAAAAAAGACAATACCAGCTTATGATTGAATTGTCATTGTCACATAAATTTTCAAATTCGATAAGATCAAAGGTACAGAAGCTAGAAATAGAATACTTAATCGATACAGCTAGTTAATAGTAGAAAATATCGAACGAAGAGTATAACTTCTATAAGTTCTATACAGTCCAAGTGCCACTTTCTTAGATTTCTTATTTTTTACTTTTAAAGGGTCCTATCGCCAATATTTCTGTAAACGCGCATTTTTCTCTGCTTTCAGCTTTGCTTAAGAGATGGCGCAATCTGTAAGTACCAGAGACTGTTAATATTGAAACGGTCTACGTACGATATAACTTTCTTTTAATTATCTCCATTTGTGATTTTCGGCACATAAAAGTTATGTTCTTCAATTCAGAAGTTTTTATTTTGAGATAAAAGCTATTTCAATGCTATTTGAATGTACGCTAACAAAATCTAAATCATTTTCACTCAGGATAAAAATTATTAAATATACACCTACAAATATCAAGGAAGCACTTAATAGATGATCGAAAATAAGTTCCTAATAAAGTCGCAATTGAAGAAAAAAGCTGTGATGATTCTAGTTGAATGTTAAGACTTCACTGTCGGATTGATAACATGAGTTATATAAGTTCACAGTACCTAGATAGCAATTCGTTGCTGAAAAGGGGCTACACTAGGTTTCAAAAATCCATGTAAACGTCAAATTTTTTCAAAGTTAATATAAGAAAAATAATAATCAATGATGACAGCTGCTGTAAAAGCTGATTGAGGTCTGAAAATTAATTAGATAACGACCATGAGCAAAACGTATAACCAAAAAAATAATGTCTACGCTAATGTCAAATTAGTATTGTCAGGTTATACAAATGATAACAACTGCACGAGCTCAGCGTAGTCAATCGATAATTTCTTGCTGGCCATGAACAATGTGTCCAAAAAATTCATGTCTTCAGCATTGCCAGGGAAAGAACAAATGATGACAACTGAACACGCCCACTATATTGATTAATTGCTGACCGTGAGAAAGACGTGTGTCTAAAAACTTAACGTCTACGCTAGTTAGGAGTCAAATTTAAATTGTCAGGTTATTAACAAATGATAACAACTGCACAAGCACGAGATTTTTGCTGACCATGAGCAAGACGTGAGTCCAAAAATTTCATGTCTATAATGATTGAGAGTAAATTCAGCATTATCAGGTTAATAACAATTGATAGCAACTGCACAAGCTCACTGAAGTTAATAATTAATTAGTTGCTGACCGTTGGCTTTACGTATCCTTAAAAAAAATACATGTATTTTTCAGTTTGTTGTCTACTTAGCATCACCAAGTTGCTATCAATATAATATAGTATTAAATTATAAAGAAACTTATCGATAAAGTCAGTTAGTAAAAATTTAATATCAGAAAAATTGATGAAGTTAAGTTGGCTATTGCAATTTTTGACTATTCAAATTCATTGTCGATGTCGTTTTAGGCCATTGCAGTACTCAAAACAAAATCATTAGCATTATGAAGATACATTCTGCAAAGCGAGAGTGCTAAACTAATAAATTAATTTATTTACTATGGGGGAAAATTTGATTTAACACTCATTGTAAGTAACATATTTTCAATCATTTATTGTTTTCTTGATATCTATAAGTATATTCAATAATATTTGTCCTGAATGAAAATTTGATCGAGTACATTAAAGTAGTATAGTATTGAAACAGTTTCCATCTTAAACTAAAAGGTCCTTATTTGATATTTTCCAATATTATCCAGCTGTAGCGATTAAATATCAATTGCCGAATTCTATTTCTAGCTTCTGCATCTTCAATATTAAGAAATTTAAAATAAGTCATTTCTTCTATCGTTGCCGCAAATTTATGTGACAATGCAACTAAATCATAAGCTGGCTTTGTCTTTTTTATTTCAAATGGCTGGAGCGAAAAAATCAACTCTGGTGTAATAAATTAGCAATGAAATTTTACCTTTGCTAAATTTGATTCTGCTGTGTTGACATGCCAGCTTAATGGACGTCATCTTATGTGTTGTGTATTACCAAAAACTGCATGAATGCCCTATTATTACCTGATATTGAAGTTATTATTCATTAATTATTTATCATTATTATTATGGTACTAATGAAAAATCAGTTTTTTGTTAGTCAATAATGTTTGTTGAGTTGACGACGCGTTTTTTCAAATTTTGGTTTCCCCATGAGACCTAATCTACACAAATTAATTGAAGGATGGACGGATGAATGAATAATGAAGAATATTTATTAGTAATGAATGAAGCAAAAGTTTTTCATTTCAATGTTTGTGACCTGGAAACTTTTCTTCGTTTCGGATGTACAGAGTGGGCCAAATTGGACACTTTTAAAGGGAAAGTCCTGTTTTCAAACTAGATAGATAAAAACTGATGACGGTGTCTGAGGCTCAATTTTTATGACAAACTTAATGGTGAAAACCGCATATCGATATCTATCATCGTTTTTGAGTTACAGCATGTTTTTCGAAAATGTTCATTTTCGAAAAGTTGCTGTAACTTTTTTCCAGTCAAAAATTCTTTGGTTCTATGAAAACATCCTTGAAGCACTTTTTTACGTAGAATTCAATGGTTTAAGTAATTTATTTTTTCAAACCATACTTCAACAGTTATTGAAGGAAAAATCATTTTTTTAAATGAGACACCCTGTATATTTCTGCATTCTACGATAGAACTTAAAATTACCATTTCAAAAATGTAGCACACTTGACGTTTTAGTAGAGTCATCTCTGAAATTCAGAGCTTTTAAGTTTATTCATGTAGACTTCGAAACGCACACTATGAACAAGTAGGCTATGGACGAAGCGGCGATAAAACAGGAAGCAAGTGTTCACTAGTAGCTATCAATTGTTAGGAAAGCTGTTGACAGCAGTACTTAAAACTCATAGTTTCAGTAAAAGTGATAACAATTTATACTATATTTACACTAATAAATAAAACTAAAACAATAATAATAATAAAGAACAAAATATTTCTTTAGAAGAAGTGTTAAAAATGTCGAAAGTTTGAAAATAAGATCTTTCAACCTTCCCCAGAGGTAAAAGTCCATGGGCGTTAGTTCCGGTGACCTGTCCGGCCAACGGTTGGGTCCTTGGTTGACTATCCAATTATTGCCTAAATTTGCAGCCAAAAAGTTGCAGACAATTGCAGTGTTATGAGGCGAAGCCCGGTCTTGCTGAAAATATATTTTCCTGAGCTCCATTAGCGGCAATTCGTCAACAAGGGGTTCAATATGTTGCCTTAAAATTTCTAAATACCTCTGAGAAGTTAGAGTGCCATTACAAATGACGGGGCTGATAATTCTATCCCTAAAAACGCCTGCCCATACACTGAATCCAAATCTTCCTTGACTCCTCTGCTCCACAATAGAAGGAGGGTTTTATTGTGCCCAAGAATGAGATTTATAGCGGTTGAAAATACTGGCACTGCTGACATAAGCTTCATCTGGCCAAATACAATTTGATAAAAAATCAAGCACTTGGTTACAATTTTCCAGAAACCAGTGGCAAAAGTCCATGCGGCGTTCAAAATCTCATGGTCTAAGTTCATGAACTCTTCTGGGCCTGTATGGCTTGAATTTATTCTTTTTCAAAATTCGCCTAACGTTAGTTCTTGGTAGGCCTGTTGTAATTTTTAAGTTTCGCATTGACGTTTTCGGATTATTTGCAACAACTCTTAAAACGACTATTTCTTTCAATTCCCTATCCCTAGTTGATGCATATGATTTTGGCCTTATCTTTTCAAATTGACCACCATCAATTAGGTTGTGTCGCAATCTTGCGAAAATGTCTCTAAAACGTTGCCTTCTATCTGGATATCTCTCGCAATACAAATTGTTTGCTGCATCTACATTTTCCGCGGTTAGTATAAAACAGACTATCATATCCCATTTTTCATAATAATTATCATACTTCATTGCAAATGTGTTTGAAAAATTAATAAAAACTACAAATTGAAGAGCGTCTTTACTACTTATATCAAAATTTGACAGCTACTAGTGAACACTTGCTTCCTGTATTATTGCCGCTTCGTCCAAAGCCTACTTGTTCATAGTGTGCGTTTCGAAGTCTACATGAATAAACTAAAAAGCTCTGAATTTCAGAGATGACTCTAGTAAAACGACAAGTGTGCTACATTTTTGAAATGGTAATTTTAAGTTCTATCGTAATATGCAGAAATATACAGGGTGTCTAATTTTAAAAAATGATTTTTCCGTCAATAACTGTTGATGTATGATTTGAAAAAATAAATTACTTAAACCATTGAATTCTACGTAAAAACGTGCTTTGATAATGTTTTCATAGAACCAAAGAATTTTTGACAGGAAAAAAGTTACAGCAACTTTTCGAAAATGAAGATTTTCGAAAAACATGCTGTAACTCAGAAACGATGACAGATATCGGTATGCGGTTTTCACCATTAAGTTTGTCATAAAAATTGAGCCTCAGACACCGTCATCAGGTTTCATCTATCTAGTTTAAAAACAGGACTTTCCCTTTAAGTGTCCAATTTGGCCCACCCTGTACTTCAATCATATTATCATCCTTCTCCTTTGGGTCTGCTTCTTCGTCATCTTCTTCTTCTTTTTAGGAGTGGCTCGAAATTTCATCAATATTTGCGCAGTCCTGTCCTTTGTGGCTCATGTAAATAATGAAAAATTTGAGCCCTACCTTCCTGCAACCACATGAAGAGTCGCAATCTTTTTGCTTCTGTTGAGGGTGAATTAAATATCATGCTCTTGTGTAGTTTTGAGTGGAGTAACGCCAGCGTTGCTTCTCGTCCATCCCTATTTTTCAGGATTATTTTCATCACCACACCAAGTTTGTTTCTCATGATATAAGTTCGGAATGAATACTTTTCTGCCGATGCAGTTAAAGGTAGTAAAGAAGCAAGATTTAATTTGTTTTTTGTTACCGAACGAGAAATAAGCTGGCACCGAAGGGACCAAAAGAACAAGGTTTTTGAAAAAAAAAGTGGCTTTGTGATAAATAGAAAGATCTTATATATTCATGTTATATAACAAACCAAGTTTTACTATTCTTTTTTTTTTGGTTCTAATCAAAAAGTTATACCAACTGAAACATAAATTTTTGTGCCCAAAACTGCAGACAATTCCCGAATAAACATGAGCCCGTGTGACGTCACAATGTTGAGTTCTACTCACCGTAGTACACAGCTAATACAGTAGGCCTGGGTAACAATAAAAATTTCAATTTGAAACACAATTGTATCGTGACGCAGTAGTGAGTCATGCGTGAAGCGTGAGCTACATGTATTGGAAAACCAATGGCACTCTTGAACTTAAACTTAAACAGCAAGTTTCTGTTGGCTCAGGTCAGTGCTGGGTATCAGTATTGGCATAACTATGACAAAAATAACAATTTTGGTATAATGTGAGTTGCCTATTTCTGAAACAGACCACACGTTTCACCCACTTCGGTTTCATTGAGTGTCAAGTGTTATTGTTTATCATTGTAATGTTTCGACACATCTGAAACACTTGAAAGTATAAACACAAAAGTGTGATACAACACAGTGTTACACAGGACTATAACACAGTGCTCATTTAACATTATGACGTCACAAACATGGCCACCAATTATGGCGCAGTTTTCTATTTTACCTGACAAAGCCAAAGTTTGACAATTACTTATAAAAGTTGCTATACAAGATATACCTACTCCAAATGAATCGTAATTTCCAAAATGCATCCATACATCGTAGTGGACAGAATTTCGGAGTTTCATGTATTTTAGATACGTATGATGTGAATGATTATCCTAGTTATTCAAGTAACTCTAGTTACTCCGTTAGATTTGATCAATCCATGCCGTAATTCGAAACTGGATAATAGATCCAATGTTTAACTCTTTTTTCAAATTTGATATGCAGTTCAACTGCACTCAGGTGGGAGTTAGTTTATGTGCAGATTTTATTGTCTGATTTTACTTGTCAATATAATATTATTTTGACGAATCTGAAATTTGACTTGGTTCTTCCATATGTGATTATTGAATATTGATAAAAATTTGTTGAATCATAGGCTGTTCATTGTGTTTTTGAAGATAAAAAAATATGGAATATAAAAACTCATATTTGTATAACAACTTGTTAAGGTTATTGATGTTTTAAATTTGTAACATTTATAGAATAAACGTATAAGTTGGGTGTATGTCTCTTTCTTTAATTTCCGTGTTGCGTTAAAAACGTAAAGGTATCAGTTTATTTATAATAAATTATCTATGAATGACACTTACGAAAGTTATTTATACTCTGAACATCTGAATAATTGATTAATGTATAATTCTTGAAAGCCAATGAATAAAAGAAACCAATAACTTATACGATACAAGGTGAAACTATCTGAAATAAACAATGGCTAGAATTGTACTGAGTGCGAGTAGTTCCTTATGAAACGTCGTGAATGATTTCTCAAGGGATTTCACATTCCAAAGAAAAGAAGATGATATCTGAAAAATATTCGAGCTTTTCGAAGGAAAGAGGAAGATAAGAAGGTTAATAAATATGAATGCATCGAAGGTCAACAATTACCTACGATTATAGGTAACTAACTAATGTAGCAGCGGCACGAAAGAATATTTTTTCAATGTCCGAGACATTTCATATATATATATATATATATATATATATATATATATATATATATATATAAACGGTATCCCTATACACCCCCTTTACGCTCCCCATCATTTGTTACATCAGGACGGACGAGTGGTAGAAGCAGACATGCGCCTTGACAATGCAGCAGTAGGAAACTACTGCGCACGAGAGAATAGCCGAGGAAAGTCATCGTGTATGCTTTACCGTTTACCGTATGAAGAAGTTGTTAACGAAAGAAGCAATAAACGGAATTGGTTTAAATAGTTATTGTTATTTGTGTGTATCAACCTCAGTTTTAACACACACATATATATATATATATATATATATATATATATATATATATATATATATATATATATATATATATATATATATATATATATATTTATAAAGTGCTTTCCAAAAGTAACGTATAAATTCATTATTCCTGAAATGGAGAGTTTTTCGAAAAAATCCTATGGCAAGTCGATTTTGTTTCAAACAAAGGCACTTTTTGACATAGTACCCATATGTGTGACGTAATCGTCATTCGAGATATGATTTGAATTTTTTCAAACGGCGACACCGAATTTCGAACTCGCAAATTGAAAGAGCGTGTCATTCTACGTACAAATAGTCAAAAATTATGGTTGCCTGACAGTTGCCTTAGCGACCGATAGTATTTGCATTACGGTCACATAAAAACTTGAAATCGTACTTTTTTTTTCGTTTTTATTTTCCTTATCTATTCATTATCATTTTTTTGGCAGAAATAGTGTATTTGAACTGAACGAGAACGAATTGAAATTCTTTACACGATCGGATTTCGATACACGATGCGCACCATACAGAAGTAGTTTTTTCTGACTAGACTACGACATCCATATTATTTACGAAACTGTCGTTATTGGGCTTCCGAGAATTGCCAATGGATGATGAAGTATCGCACTCAACATCTTCAGAAGCATAATGTGTGATGCGGCATAGTCCAGGAAAGAACTCTGGGTCCCTACTCCTTTGACATGGAGCTAACTGGTGCAAGATATTTGGAGTTTCTTCGAGACGACATTATTGCTGAACTAATGAATTTATATTAAAATGCGGAACGCGATCTTCCGAAAAATTACATTTTCTTTCAACAAGATGGCGTGCAGCTCCCCATTATGCAGCACCTGTCCGTACTTATTTAGATGAGATGTTTCCGAATCGTTGGATAGGGAGAAGGGGGCAGATTGAGTGGACAGCAAGATCGCCAGATTTGACACCTCTAGATTAATTTTTGTAGGGCTATATAAAAGGCGAAAGATACGTCACTAAACCGGAGAATTTAGATGAATTAAAAGCAAGAATTCGTCAGGAGATACATCGTATAGCTCCTGAAGCTATTGATGACCATGTTCAACAAGAATTTCTTACTCGTCTTAGTCACTGCCAGGTGGCCAACGGTACACTATTTCGACATCAATTTTAATCATTATCATTAAATTTCGTAAAATTTGAAATAATTTTTTTTTCATTTTATTATCTAACCTACATACATTTATGTAATCATATTTTTGACGAATATATATATATATATATATATATATATATATATATATATATATATATATATATATATATACAGCTTTAGGCATATGTCAATTTGAAACGTTGTCGACTGAAAATATTGTAATTATTCTTGAATAAATATAGTTGATATCGATAAAATATTAATTTCGTTGAAATAAAAACTACATCTATGATCAAACATAAACATGTAAACAAACGTTACATTTTCAACGTCGATTCTAGAAATAAGAAAATATGGAAAATAGCCTTATATATGATAAAATGAGTGAAATTATTTTTCAACTGTCAATCAACTTATTAATGTTTTTGTAGTAACAATAACTATTCCATGACATTTTATAAAAAATCCATTAAGTTTATATAATTCTTTATTGAGATAAAAAGCTACGAATACTTCACTGTGCACATATATATATACCTAATACATATACCTAAATAAACATATATATATATATATATATATATATATATATATATATATATATATATATATATATATATATATATATATTCATATATATATATATATATATATATATATATATATATATATATATATATATATATATATATATATATATATATATATATATATATATATATATATATATATATATATATATATATATATATATATATATATATATATATATATATATATATATATATATATATATATATATGTGTATATATATTTATATATATATATATATATAATTATTTATTCGAATTGTTGTTGCCTGTGATCTATTTTTAATCTCTTGATAATTATTAGCAATAACAGGCTGGTTGAATCTTAAAAAACTCGATTTTATTAAAAAGTTGACGTTTCACTACGATATTCGTAATTGAAATTTCTTTGACATTTATTGATTTGAAAAAATTTTTGAAAAGACAAGGCTGCTTTGTCTTGCTAATTATTTATTATATACTATTCAGTCTAATATTAACATTCAAAATAGTTATCATTAGATGGTAAGGGAAACCAAAGAAACTTTTACCTACGTAATGTTTGAAAATAAAAATAATAGGGTACTATTTATCTAACAACAAAGAAATTAGTCATGGAAAAACATTAAAGATGTGGAGTAGAATTATCGGTATAGTACGTTTATATGGAAGCAGCCGTTGACACGTGTTTCGGACTCTTTGGTCCTCATCAGAACGGCGTAGCCAAGCATTGGATTGAAAATTTGAAGATGAAAATAGTACAAAAAACTTCTGCTTCCATATAAACGTACTATACCGATAATTCTACTCCACATCTTTAATGTTTTCCCATGACTAATTTCTTTGTTGTTAGATAAATAGTACCCTATTATTTTTATTTTCAAACATTACGTAGGCAAAGGTTTCTTTGGTTTCCCTTACCATCTAATGATAACTATTTTGAATGTTAATATTAGACTGAATAGCATATAATAAATAATTAGCAAGACAAAGCAGCCTTGTCTTTTCAAAAAATTTTTCAAATCAATAAATGTCAAAGAAATTTCAATTACGAATATCGTAGTGAAACGTCAACTTTTTAATAAAATCGAGTTTTTTAAGATTCAACCAGCCTGTTATTGCTAAAAATTATCAAGAGATTAAAAATAGATCACAGGCAACAACAATTCGAATAAATAATTAAATATTGCAAGCTGAAAATATGGCAATGACCCCAAACTTAAGCTGAGAGTTTCAAGTATTGTTCTAAACTGTAAGTACCTTTTCTTAAAAGATTTGAAATTCTAAATAAATAAGAGAGTTCAAACAATAAACCACAATTGTGTGATTGTCTTCCGTATCAGAGGATTTTGTTTGTTGTACTATTTTCATCTTCAAATTTTCAATCCAATGCTTGGCTACGCCGTTCTGATGAGGACCAAAGAGTCCGAAACACGTGTCAACGGCTGCTTCCATATAAACGTACTATACCGATAATTCTACTCCACATCTTTAATGTTTTCCCATGACTAATTTCTTTGTTGTTAGATAAATAGTACCCTATTATTTTTATTTTCAAACATTACGTAGGTAAAGGTTTCTTTGGTTTCCCTTACCATCTAATGATAACTATTTTGAATGTTAATATTAGACTGAATAGCATATAATAAATAATTAGCAAGACAAAGCAGCCTTGTCTTTTCAAAAAATTTTTCAAATCAATAAATGTCAAAGAAATTTCAATTACGAATATCGTAGTGAAACGTCAACTTTTTAATAAAATCGAGTTTTTTAAGATTCAACCAGCCTGTTATTGCTAATAATTATCAAGAGATTATATATATATATATATATATATATATATATATATATATATATAGAAATATATATATATATATATATGGATAATATATAATGTCTTTGTTATCTCAAGAGTAGGGTTGTACCCAATCTTTATATATGTCAACTGAATAGACAACAGAAAAATTCACATACATTGATTTCATAAGTGCTATAATATTTGAAGATGACTTGTTTCAATGAAATTATTCTTCATTTCACATAATTATCTTCCGGATATAATAATCTATAGAAGACAACGTCTTTCAATGATATTGACATCTTGAAATGAACATCAGCTTTATTCCTTTCATTAATCCTTGATCCGTCTCATCGTGATAGAACATTCAATTGAAAATTTGAAAAACAAATTTTTAAATTAAATCCTATCGATAGTTATGACGGAAACAATTGTTCATCAATAATAATAAACTTACCAACCATGAATTTCAGGTTTTTGATACCTAAATTTTAGAAATAAATCAAGTTCAAAGAAGAAATCAATTTACATAAATGTTTAATACGCAAAATAGATAAATCTTACCTATAATAGGAAATTTTCGTATTTTAATAATCCAATATGATGAAAATACCCTCACTCACTAATTACCATATAAATTAAAAATATACTAGTAATATATAACTCGCGCATATTTTTCCTTACAATGTTCATAGGATATTTTTTTAGATTATATTGATTTGAATGACGTAACTTTAAAAGAATTTCATATTGTGTCGTTGTCTTTGCGTGCAAATATATGAGTTATTTTAGAAAAATGAAAATCTTCACATATTGTTGTTTCCATCCACACCAATAATGTCCTAAAAAACTAAAATAGATATTCATGAAACTGTACCTGTACCTACTGTATATATATATATAATTATATATATATATATATATATATATATATATATATATATATATATATATATATATATATATTTATACATATATAGGTAGATGATGAAACAAATTAACGGTCTAGCATATATGAAAGCATCTATTGACACTAGTTTCGGAATCTTTGGTTCTCATCACAATGGCGCAACCTAGGTACGAGATAGAAAACATGAAAACGAAAGCAATAACAGAAGAAATTCCTTACTGTCGAAGTAGAGTATGTTTTGTACAGCAACGGATTTCTCACTTTTAAATTTTCCATCTACCTATATACCATTTGCGGCTTCCGACCGTTCATATATTTTTATTTATATATATATATATATATATATATATTTATATATATATATATTATATATATATATATATATATATATATATATATATATATATATATATATATATATATATATATATAATATATATATATATATATATATATATAATATATATATATATATATATATATATATATATATATATATTTATATTATATAAATATATATTTATATATTATAATATAATTAATATATATATATATATATAAATATAATAATATATATATTATATATATATATATATATATATATATATATATATATATATATATATATATAAATATATAAATATATACAGTCAAGTAGCTATATTGAAGCAGGGCTCTGAGATAAAAAACTTAATGACTTATGAACTGAAATTAAAAAAATAATAGAAATCCAAGCAATGTTTTTTCGTGTTTTTTTTGTAGTCATTACATGAAATCGAGATGCGCTCACTTGACTCGCGTTTCGGCTAACGGCGCTCTCCAGTACGGGGTAAGTAAGCGCATTTCTCTTGTTATAATTGAATCAAACTCATTTACCAAAAAGAAAGGTTTTTTATCATTACACAACTTAGAGAATATTGTTTACTAGTTATTAGTCTTTGAATAATAGTAAAAAATTTCTCTGAAAAAAAAAAGTTAAACAACTCAATCGTTACATAGACAAAACTTAAAATATAGAATTTTTGTTGACTTAACTTAATATTAAGATGTCAATGGTAGGAACAAATGTAATAAAACATTATTGTTTTAAAAATAATCAGTATGATTATCAGAAACATAAAATCCTTTTGTCATAAGAAGTAGGTACATTTTTCCTGCTATATTTAGATGCCAGAAATGGCGTGACTATCGAATGTTGGCTTAAGTCGTCCCATTTTATATGCAGCAGTATTCAGTTTGAGTCGTGTTCAAAGAAAAGACTCACTAATACTAACGGCACGTGTAGCAGCTCTTTTGCTCTTCCCCCGATGAATGAGTGCATTTGCTCTAGAGATTTGTTCCTCGATGACCGGTGCAAGTCAACCCTCCGTCTGGCGCAGCTGGCCTGAGAGGCCAGCAAAACACTTTTTCAAATGCCCCTCCTACACTAGGTGGCTGAGCGGGGCCTGTTCTCTACTTTCATGATACATTGTCAGTTCAAATTCAAATTTTATTTTGTGTCAAATTAGCAATTTTGATTGTTTTAGTTTAAGCTTTATTCTGTTCATTAAACTAGTTCTATTTTTCATTCAATTTGATATATTTGCTTTCCTTAGACCCTACCCAAGGTGGCTCTATCGCTGTTTTGAATTAAAATTTGATGAGGTGGGGGAAGAGGGCAAAATATGTGGGTGGCCTCTCGGGCCGAGTGCGCTTGATTCCGTTTCGTTCAGAGGTGCGCCCGACGGAGGGTTAAATGTTTTTTCTTATATATATATTTGCGGAATGGTGATGATAGAGTGGAAAAATGAAAATACAAGAGTGTTATCAGTACCGATTCTGAAAAAATTAAGTACTATCGAAAATAACACCTAAGGATAAAGTGTACGCATGCGCACATTCATCTGCGAGAGCAAATACCTATAACCTCAATATTTAGTATAAAGTTGGAGTAAATATGTTCTTCTTTGAAGGAAAAACAACTTACCGTTGTGAGATTAATATCTTTGATGCTACACTATTTCACACTAAACAAAAACCTACGGATTGAACGACCGAATTCAGTTTTTTACCGAAAAAAAAACCGAGCCTCTGTTGGACCCAAACAAACCGCTTAATATCTTCCTCTTTCCGTTTTGGAGATACATGCACCGCGCTTACATACAAACAAAATGTGACAATGACCGAATGCAGTTTTTCAAAGGCAACGCCCTGGAATGCGAAATTATCCGGTTATTTTGATGCAGGAGTGTAATTTGGGGGAATATTTCCCGAATAAACTTTCAACTTGTCAATCTGAAGTAATCTATAAATTTTTAGCTTGTCATCAATATTCATAATATGAACTATGCTACTGTGCAATTATCGGTCTACAGTGCAATTATCGCAGGGCTCTTTCACTTTCTACAATGCAATTATCGTAAGTAATTGCGCAAGTGCATCAAAATTACCGATAATTTTGAATGACAGCGTGTTGTCAAAAAACTGCATGAGTTCATTTTCATTTTTGGAGAAAGAGCCCGACAAGGAAGGTGGAGGGCTCTTTCTCCAAAATATGAAAATGACCGAATGCAGTTTTTTAAAGACAACACTCTGGAATGCGAAATTATCCGGTTATTTTGATGCACCAGTGTAATTTTGGGGAATATATCCCGAATAAACTTTCAACTTATCAAACTGACGTTAGTAATTCATAGATTCTCAGCTTGTCATCAATAACCGTGATATGAACTATGCTGCTATTAGTTCCGAGGAAAAGTTTATACTCTAATTTTTTTATTTTTGAAAAAGTGAACGAAGACAAATTTTATAGTTTATAAATATACAGGTTGTTCCATTTAGAAAACATCATTTTGCTTTATAACTCAAAAATAGTAAATATGTATAAGGAAAGCCAAAAGAAACAGCTTCAGGAGCTTCTGTGAGACAATCACATCAAGCCCCGCAGCAGCCAGATTGCACAAAACCATGGCAAGAGGCAGAGAGCAAGGACCAATGTCACTCAGAAGAACAAATGGTAGCTACACAGAGGATGAAGAGCAACGAGCTCTCATCCTTCTGGAGACGCACTTTCCAGGTGGCATACCATTTGAACCCGGAAGATCACGGGAAGAATCAGGCAGCGCCAAACGAGAAGACTGGGAAGTAGCAAAAACCATATGCACTCCCCAGAGGCTGAAATGGGCAATTAACTCCTTCCAACCATTCAAGTCACCGGGAATTGACGGCATATTTCCGGCCCTTCTGCAAAAAGGGCAGACGGAATTACTGCCGTTCATTATTAAAGCAGCCAGATTTAGTCTGGCGCTCGGGTACATACCGAGCACCTGGAGGAGAGCACGGGTAACCTTCATTCCCAAAGCAGGAAGGAAGGACCCCACCCTCCCGAAGTCCCGAAGTGTATATTGTTTACGACAAGAAAGAAAAAAAATAAAATCTCATCGGTTTTTGGATAGGCTTTTGGTTCATAAAGGTATTTATTTTCGTTCTTTTGGTTTATTTAATTGATATTTATCGATGTCTTCGAATAATGCAGCGTATGAAAATTATTCACTAAGGTGAGTAAGCTATTATGGCTATGAAAATCTTTCCTATCATTTCAACTTTTTTCTTGTTAAATATCCCGAAAGAAGGCAACCAGTTCTTGAAATATTTGCCCGGTTAAAAGCAAATTTGGTCATTTATTTGCGCAGTTCCGAGGAAAAGTTTATACTCTCATTTTTTTATTTTTGAAAAAGTGAACGAAGACAAATTTTATAGTTTATAAATATACAGGTTGTTCCATTTAGAAAACATCATTTTGCTTTATAACTCAAAAATAGTAAATATGTAACGAAAATTATCTGCACCACTGCATTCTACGGAAAAAAATATTTAAGAATGTTATTTTACCTTTTCGATAAGTTAAAGGATAACGGCGATACGACGGTAATCCCAAAATGCAACATTTTCAAAAATGCCCTATATCTTAAAAACTAAGAGGGCTATCAATATTTTGCTAACAGCATCTTTAGTTTTACCAAAAAGTAGCACAGTGTCGTGAAAACCGCAACCCTCTTCAAAAATAACGGAGATACCCAGCAAAAGTACCCAAAATGAGACACCCTGTACCTACAAAGAGACAAACAAACATCTTATATTCATCTAGGCTTGTAAAAATTACAGAAATACTGGTTAAAAATTTATCTCCTTAAGGATTCTTCAATATTATATTTATAATTCGACAGAAGTTACCGTTCGACTGTATCGGAAGCTTCAAATAAAATGACAGGATTGACATGTGATTGAAAATTCCTTTGCTACAGTTCTTACAAAATACGAATTTATTTTTAGAGTATTTACCTATTACTTCGTAATCGGATAGGTACACCGAGACTCTTAATTTTATGTGGACCTAAGAATATTTGATATTTTTTCAATTGGAATAAGCTTTCAATGGTTTGTTTCGATACATACTGTAAGTAACATGTTGCAGATGTAATTTCAGTCGTATTTTTCCGGAAAATAATCGACAATAATTGTACTGTATCGAATTCAATCAGTATATTAATTTTTTTCCCTGATACATACTCAGCCAAATCGACTGATATTTTGATACTGGTGTGTTTATTTATGCACAAAACACCTATCATAACTAGACCCAATTTTATAATTAAAAACATGTTACAATAATCTATAAGCATGATTTTGGGGATACATATATTGCAATTCGATAATTGTTTCAAATGGCAACGCTGGACGACGAAGGACCTTGTGTTAAAAAAGGTTTCGCCTCATCATGTGCTCAACCCCTACTCCGAAGTCTCATACGTAAGAAAAGTAGAGTATTTCCATATCTAAGTCACTCGAAAATTTACCCTCAAATAGTAAACAGTGTAATTCAGTCCTTATAAGACTTTTTAACTCTGTTACGCTGCCGAGACATAAATTCGAGTAAGATTATATAATTTTTTTTTAGTGGTGTTGTTTTGTGTTATTTAGTGAAGAAAAATATGGAGAGAGCAAAGTTGATTGTCAGATGTGACAACCCCAGAGCTTGCATTCTGATCAGAAACGATATAAATTATATCTGTCTTTCAGAATTTATGACGAGGGACCTAGTGCCGGTTCGGGCCAAGATCCGCACAGGGCACTCACCCCTCGACATCGTGATAGCCTCAGGATACTTTGCTGGAGACGGGCAAGCACCACCAGAGGAAGTACAGAGGCTATCCGACTACTGTAGCAGGAGAAATCTACCCCTCCTGCTACGGACACCAATCAAAGAGGTGAGCAACTGCTAGAATTTATACTCGCGGCTAACCTTAACGTACTTAATGTGGGATGTGTCCCCACCTTTGTAACTAGGGCTAGACAAAAAGTATTAGATTTAACGCTCGGCAGCCCGAGCATTAGTAGAATGGTAAGGAACTGGAGGGTTTCAGACGAACCATCTCTCTCCGACCATAGAATCATTATGTTCAACGTGGAAGGGCTTGTAACACAAACATCCTTCACTAGGAATCCTAGAAACACAGATTGGGAAAAATACACCACTAATCTAAAATGTAACCTAGAACAGATCAAGTTCGACAGTCATATCGAATTTGAGCAGAGCCTAGAGGAAGTTAATGGGGCAATCATGGATGCTTACTAATCCAGCTGCCCGATAAAAGAAAATAAATCACACAGTAGCACCATTTGGTGGAACAACCACCTGTCAAATCTAAGATCCGAAGTCCGCCGGCTATTCAACAAGGCAAAGCGGCACGGAGACTGGCAGGGATACACCGAAAGGCTGACAGAATATAATAAAGAAATAAGGAAAGCCAAAAGAAACAGCTTCAGGAGCTTCTGTGACACAATCACATCAAGCCCCGCAGCAGCCAGATTGCACAAAACCATGGCAAGAGGCAAAGAGCAAGGACCAATGTCACTCAGAAGAACAAATGGTAGCTACACAGAGGATGAAGAGCAACGAGCTCTCATCCTTCTGGAGACGCACTTTCCAGGTGGCATACCATTTGAACCCGGAAGATCACGGGAAGAATCAGGCAGCGCCAAACGAGAAGACTGGGAAGTAGCAAAAACCATATGCACTCCCCAGAGGCTGAAATGGGCAATTAACTCCTTCCAACCATTCAAGTCACCGGGAATTGACGGCATATTTCCGGCCCTTCTGCAAAAAGGGCAGACGGAATTACTGCCGTTCATTATTAAAGCAGCCAGATTTAGTCTGGCGCTCGGGTACATACCGAGCACCTGGAGGAGAGCACGGGTAACCTTCATTCCCAAAGCAGGAAGGAAGGACCCCACCCTCCCGAAGTCATTCAGACCAATCTGTCTCACGTCCTTCCTACTGAAGACACTGGAGAAGATGGTAGATAACTACATTAGAACCAAGATACTGGAGAGGGTGCCTTTGCACCCCGGGCAGCATGCATACAGGGCGGGCAGATCAACGGAAACCGCTCTTTATGTGCTTACCGAAAACATCCAGAAATCACTTGAGTATAAAGAAATGGCCATTTGTGCCTTTTTAGACATAGAGGGGGCATTCGACAACACCTCTCACGAAGCAATAAAAAGGGCCCTAATGAACAAGGGAGTGGACAGAACCACATCCAGATGGATGTGCCAAATGCTGACTACAAGAACGGCCGAAACGAAGGTGGGCGAGAACACCTTTCGGATCAGTACCAACAGGGGATGCCCACAAGGAGGGGTACTATCACCTCTGATGTGGAGTCTTGTAGTGGACGAATTACTCGAAACACTGACCGGGAACGGAGTCACTTGCCTCGGCTATGCTGACGACATAATCATCATGGCCAAAGGTAAATTCGAAGGAACCCTCTGCGACCTCATAGAAAGGGAGCTAGAGACTACCAGAAGGTGGTGCCTCTCGGTGGGATTGAGAATTAACGCATCGAAACCCACAGTGGTACCCTTCACTAGAAGAACAAAGCTTCAGCACTTGAGGACTATTCGTCTCGACGGAGCAGACTTAGAATGGCAGCAAGTTGTGAAGTATCTAGGGCTCACCCTAGACTCAAAACTACTCTGAAACATGCACGTAGAAAAGATCGCAAACAAGGCAAAATCATCACTGATGGTGTGCAGGAACATCGCAGGAAAAACGTGGGGCTGTAACCCATCAATACTGCGATGGATGTACACCATGATAGTGAGACCTATGATCACCTACGGAGCAGTAGTGTGGCATGGCAGAACCGAACTCGCCACAGCAAAGAAAACCTTGGAGAAAGTGCAAAGACTAGCATGTCTTTGTATAACAGGAGCAATGAGATCGACTCCAACAGCAGCACTAGAGGTAGTTCTGGACCTCACTCCTCTCCACATCATGGTGAGGAGAACTGCTTTGGGAGCAAACCTCAGGTTGGCTAAAGTTGGACTCAAAGGTGCTGCATACGGTACAATGGACTCAACCCTTACCGGAAGTGCACACCTTGCTGACCTCCCAACTGACGAAATTACCAGGAAATTTAGTTTCAAGAAATTATTTCGAACGGAACTAAATACCAAGAAGGAATGGAGCATAGAATCCATTCGAGCACTGGAGAAGAATACCATAATATGGTATACGGACGGGTCTAAAACTCCCGAAGGAACTGGAGCAGGAGTCGTTGGGCCTCGTACCAAATACTCAGAACCCATGGGCCAGTTCCCTAGTATTTTTCAAGCGGAAATTCACGCCATAGAAAGGTGCATTCAGTTCAACCTCGATAGGAAATACCGGAACAAGGAAATTGCGATCCTCTCCGATAGCCAAGCAGCCATCAAAGCGTTGAGCTCTTATAACATCAACTCAAAGATGGTTTGTGAATGCCTAGACAAACTAAACGATCTGGGCAGGAACAACAAAGTGGTCCTCCTCTGGGTGCCGGGGCACGTCGGAGTGAAGGGTAATGAACAAACAGACACCCTGGCACGAAAGGGTGCGTCAACGCCACTAATCGGGCCAGAGCCTTTCTGCGGACTTGGAAAATCTTACTGCCAAGAAGAACTCAATAAAGCTGAAGAAGCAAAAGAGCAACATACTGGCAAAGACTTCCAGGACTGAGAGGCCAAAGATCTCCTCGGAAAGTTCAACCGAGCAAGATCGAAGACACTGATTAACCTCAGCAAAACTAGTCTAAAGACAATCACAGGATTTCTTACGGGGCATTGCAGACTCAAAGAACACCTAAGGAAGCTAGGTTTAGAGGGGGACAGCACCTGCAGATTCTGCAAGGAACGTCCAGAAACACCTCACCATATACTGATGGATTGCTATGCTGTGCACCATGAAAGACTGAACACACTGTGATCATACCAGCTGACTGTAGAAGAAATACCACGAATAGACCCCCTTAAAATCCTCAAATTTCTGAAGGTATTGAGGCTTGAGGGGCTGCTGTAAAACGAGAACACATCGAGAAGCAGAAGAAGATGGGGCACAATAGATCTAATAAGGTCGCAGCGCATCGGTCACCATCCAAACCTACCAATACCAATACCAAAGTTGATTGTTCAATTAGCACTACAAAATCGAGAAGGTAAGTGATCATAATTTTTACTTGATCAATGTCTGTAATGTACTGCATCTCTTCATAGGTTAACAAAGACAAAATTTTTTTTTTTATAAATACTTTCATCGTTTATAAAATTAACAATTTGTTATAAACAAATTCTATAAACTGTTATATTTTTTTTCTGAAGCTAAAAGAAATTACAAAAACAGCCATACATATGAAGATACTGAAAAAATTTTTTTATAATACCACTGAATATTAGATGATACCGAATTGCACCGCCCATTCGACGTAACAAAATTCGAAGTAACAAATTGATATAACTTATAAATTATCAGGGATAAAGATAAAGGACATTCCGCTAGTTTTCATAAAGGATTAATTAATCTCTTAAATCACCTAAAGACTAAGTTTGCAAGTATTGTTTATCAGCTATTATATCTATTCGTTTATGAAAATTTGAGATTTTCTTGAGATTAAGATACAAAAGTTTGGAAGAGTCACGCGAAAAAACATTGAAAAATTCGAAAAAAAATATCATAATTTGATCGGAAAAGCTATTTTTAAAATAAAATACCTAATAGAAGAACCTTGAGTTAGAATGTGCAATAATTTGATAGAATGTATGATATTCAGAACATAAGTAAGTAATATAATGAAGAAATCAAAAATCATGTTTGAAAGAAAACGAGTTAGGTAAATGTTAATGAATACACATAATATATAATTTAATCTATAATAATTCTATATGAGATACGGGTAGCATGTACAGTTTGATTGGTAGATATTTTATCATTGAACAAAACTGTTTTAGGATTCATAGCTGTATTTTCATTATTCAACAATTTATAATAACTTCATAAGTTCATAAAAGATACGAAAAAGTCAAGAAAATAACAAATTTTATAAACAAATAGATATAGTAGCTAATAAACAATGGTTACAAACCTGGATTTCAGGTGATTTAAGAGTTTTATTTATCCTTTATGAAAACCAGGTTAATGTCCTTTATCGTATCTCTAATAGTTTATATGTTATATCAATTTGTTACTAGACAGATCGAATGGCCGGTACAACTTCGGAGTCGTGTTATGTTTAGAAGTATTATAAATTTTTTTTTCACATTAGTACATTCATATATATGGCTATTTTTGCAATTTTTTGAGCTTTAGAAAAAAAGATTACGGTTTATTGAATTTGTTCATAACAAAGTGTTAATTTTATAACAATGAAAGTATTTATAAAAAAAAATTTCTCTTTGTTAACCAATAAAGAGATGCTAATTATGATTTTTAATCATACACTGCCAATCGAGTTTAATAGAAAACCTCGGTCATTAGATGAACTGCAATATTGGAAAGCCACCGAGTTTAGAAGTCTTTAGTTTACTTAGGCCCTTGTGTTCTAAAAGATGTTGTAAATATTGCTGTTTATGAAAATTTTATCTAAATATTCTATTTAATTTTTCGGTATCTATATTGTTGTGTAAAAAGCATATAACGAAATTTGGAATACAATTTGTTAGAAATGTCATAAACGTTTTTATAAACAATTCAAAAGAGATTTAAGTTAAGTTTAACGGTTGGAGTTAACTTTCGGTTATCTATGTTCCGTCTTTTCATACGGACAAACGTAACTCTGGAAGTATCTCGAGAGTTCCGGTTAGGTATCTGACAGATAGCATAGAAATTAAGCGGATTTCGTTTCCAATAGGACATTCTGTGGATATAACTTAACCTATATGAATATATACGGCTGTACAGAAGTGCATAAGAAGTTTTTGGGTTCGTATCATTTTGTTCTTTAAGTCAACAGCTTCTCATTTTCGTAAAAGTTTTGTGTTGTATTCAAAATGAAAAGGAACAGAACACCAAATTTTACAGCTGCAGAAGTGGTTGGAAATTGATAAATTTGGTATAGTCTAGGAGCTATGCCATGTCTCGTGTGCACTTTTATGTCCCCTAAGTTTTGTTGCGGGGCTTCATTATGCACCTATAGTAGTGTAAAAAAAGTTGGTCACATGATCCAAATCTTGGTCGTTTGGCCGCCATATTGGAAAATTGCCGCCAAATCGCTATATTATTTCTTTCAGTGTATCTCCGCTTCCAGTTGTCGGATTTTAATTTTTTAAAGCTTATTTTATTCCTCTTTTCAAGACAAACAAATCTTGTAATTACACTTTTTTTGTTAAATCAATTAGTTGCTGAGATATATTCATGTTTTGAATATTCCCAGATCGCAAAGACTTTTTTAACAATAATGCAATGAAATATTAACCTTATTTTTTGTTACAGGTAGTTAAATTTTAAGTAAAAGAAAGAAGATGAGCAACACAGTTACTTTAGTCAATCCTCGGAAGAGACATAAACACTGACATAGAAATTAACTTGTGCTTTTTTTGCAAAAAAGTGAAGCGTTCATTACAACTATGTTCAAGTGAAAAAGGTATAAAAAAACATTAAAAGTGCATCTCAAAATATTGGAGACGATGTATTCAAGAACATTGAAGATGAAAACAGTATAAAATACCATATTGCCTGCTACAGACCTTACATACTGAAAGGAAAACGAGCTAAAGAAAAACAAGAAAAGGGTGATGAAGAATCAAGTTCGGAAGAGGAAGATAATACTGCCCAACACCAGAGACAGAGACAGAAAAGTACAGCTGGACCAAGTGGACAGTTAAAAAAATGTGTAGTGTGTAACCAATTAAAAGTAAAAGGAGACTCGAAACTGTATCGCATTTGTGAGAAGTTCAGAGCAGAGCAACTACTGCAAGCCTCGCGGTTTTAACTTGATGCAGTTTTCAGCGAACAAGTACATTGGAAGATGTAAATAGTGTATTTGCTGCAGACATCCAATGTCATAAGAACTGTATAAGAAAATATATTTTGAATTATCAAAGGGATATTGAAAAAGATGTAGACCAAGAAACTACTGGTTTTGAGATCTTGAAAGAATATTTTACAGCATTCGCGGCTACACTTCAATTTGACACCAAAGGATACCCAATTGCATACCTACGCAATGAGTTTAATGATAAATATTTGTCTCCAAATTTCAAAT
>JARQZK010005395.1:0-24157 GCA_030704885.1 Cynegetis impunctata | reverse complement strand
TTAAAGGGTGGAGATATTACTGATATTAATAACTATAGACCTATAAGTAAATATAACATTTTGGCTAAGATATTCGATAAATTGGTCTATAATCACTTACGAGTATACCTTCAGAGATTTATTTTTAATCAACAACATGGCTTTATAAAAGGTAGATCCACGGTAACAAATTTAATTTTGTATCATGATTATATTGTTTCAAATTTAAACAAAGGTGCTGTTGTTGATGCTATATATACTGATTTGTCTAGAGTTTTTGATGTAGTCAATACTCAATTATTGATTGATTAGGAAATTAAATGCATATGGCATTAATGGTAGTTTGTTGAAGTGGCTAGAATCTTATTTAACGGATAGAAAACAAGTGGTCAAAATAGGTAATTCTTACTCAAACATTTTTTCCATTTTCTCTGGTGTAGGGCATGGTCTTCACTTGGGACCTTTATTATTTGTTATTTTCATTAACGATTTGGTATAAAAATTGGGAAATTGTGAAGTATTACTGTTTGCTGATGATGCAAAGTTGTTCAAGGCTATTTATACATATGATGATATGTATGTACTTCAAAGGGACTTAATATTTTTTCAGCAATGGTGTAAATTAAATGGATTAATTATAAACATTAAAAAATGTCATCATATGAGATTTGGTCGGTCTAGTAATTTACTTATCTTGTCGTAGTCTTTAAATGATAATATTGTGTCCTTTTGTGACTCTGTCAAAGACTTGGGAGTGATTTTCGATTCCAAACTTTCTTTTAAACTACATATTGATTACATTTATCTTGTAGCTTCTAAAATAATCTACTTCATCAAAAGATTTTCTTCTTCATTTAGAAGTGTATTTACCTTTAGGTCATTATATTCTTCTTTTATCTTTTCCAAAGTTATGTATGCTTCCATTGTATGGAGAAGTAATGAAATAGGATTAAAAAATAAAATTGAATCCCTGAACAGGAAATCTTTAAGATATGAAGCATTTAAAACTGGGAATTTTGTTCCATACTTTGATCATGACCTGAGTCATCTTTACCACATCTTCAATTTAGCTACCTTTGAATCAGCCATGGATAGAGCTGGTATTGTTTTTATTTATAAATTGATTTCTAATTATTTAGATGTGCCTGACCTCTTAAATAAATTAAAATTTTATGTTCCACCAAGAACGTTACGTCACAATAACCAAATATTTATTGTTGACTCAATAAGACCAGGTCAACTTGAATCTATTATTAACAGACTATCAAAAAATTTTAATAATAATGCACTGTGGTTTGATCCAAGCATTAATTCTTTATATTATATTAAAAACAAATGTAAAATATTATTTGTATATGGATAATTTCTTTGTTTTTTTTTATTGTTGAATACTTAAATGATGTACAAACGTTATCTTATATTTTATAAATTAATCTCTTTGTATGGGGTTCGTCCCTGTTGAATAAATAAATAAATTAAAAAAATAAATAAATAAAAGACGCACGTTTCGGTGGAACTTCACCTTCTTCAGATGCTAATGGCAAACTAATTTATGATTCTCTGTTATAACGAAAACAAGAAATGACAAATTATGTAGAAGGGGTAAATACAAAGATGGTTACAAATAATCATTAGAAAAGGAAAAACCAATTCTGAACTGCTAGTCAGATAGTTCGGTAATTTTGAAAAGATTAAGAAGGGGCTTGAAGTATGATCGATTTGGCTATTCAATAGGAGACCGGAATGCTTGTATTTATTTATCTGTAATGATTCTAAAGAATTAAGTTTAATTCCCTTACTTTCAGTATTTAATATTTTAAAGTTAAAATTTAATGTGTGATTTTCTTGGATTAAATGGTTAACGTAATGTGAATTCGACTTCTAATTGACGTTTATGTTCTGAAAGCTTCTGATAGTTCTACCAATGTAAACCTCATCACAATCCCCAGAATTAATTTTATGAACTCCCGATTTATTATCTTTATGAACTTTGGATTTATTATTTTTTATATGATTTCCTAAATTATTACCAGTACGAACGATAAGCAATGTTAATGTTGTGCTTAGATAAGAGAGATTTAAGTTTTTTACTTCAATTTCCGATGAAAGTGAGGCTGTTGTATTTGATATTATTTTTAGTAAGGGGGTACACCTGGTTAATCGCATTTTTGAAAAACTTTTTATCTATCATATTGTCTATAATATTGGGATCATAATTATTATTTACGGCAATTTGTTTAATTATATTTTTCTCGATGTTAAAATTGGCGTTTATAATAATAATAATAATAATAATTTATTTATTTATCACAGACTCCAAAACTGTCTTAAATTCAAAACTGGTACAGGAGCCTTTAAAACAACTTACAAAATCCCCTCATCAACAAAAAATCCAAAAACAAAAATAAATTCTTACAAACACACGAAGAGAGTTCAAGTACTTTCTTAGGTTATGGCACATGTTTTAAGTTGTCTTTTCTTCTTTTATCATTAGAGGGATGGTATTATATTTTATACATCCTTGATATATGGGAGCATTTTGTTCTGGCATATTCATTCCTAAATTCCTCTCTTCTGCGTGTTTGATATGCGTGAAATTCTGACTGCTGTATTAGTCCTGCTTGACTTTTTATGCTTTGATTTTTTATAGAATAAATAAGTTTAACTTGTTCCACAGTTTTAGTATCAACAATATTTAGGTACTCTGTAGTCTGTTATATCTTAAGAGTGGGAGTATGCCAATCTAGACGATGTATACTTTTTATGGCCTTATTTTGGGATCTTTGAATCTTTTCAATTAATTTTTTTGCTGTATTCCCCCAACATGGAATCATATATCTGAAGTGTGGTTCAATAAAAGCATAATATATTAACTTTTGGGTGTTTGTATTCAATTGATCACTACATCGTGTAATGGCCCCAATCATAGGTGATACTTTTTTACTAAGACTTTCAATGTGTTTTTCTCATGAAAGGTTCTTTGTAATAGTCAGTCCCAAGTATTTATAAATTCCTACTTCTTTTAATTTAATTTCATTCAAAAACACATTGACATCTCTCCTTTTGTTTTTTTGACTAATGAGCATATATATACAGTCTTATCTATATAATTTTTTTTAGTTTGAAAGTGGAATATTCACTAAACGATGTACCATACTATTGAAAGCTGCCATTTTGTGTTGAAATGGATGTAGGGAAGTACTATGTATGACGCTATCAGTGTGCGATGGTTTGCGAAAAATTGAAAAATTATGTTTGTTATCTACTTTTGTTATTTTCAAATCCAAATAGTTAATTGAGTTAATTGAGTTTTCAAACTAGAATTTCAGAACACAAACGTAGCTTTGTTAATCAGAAGTCGGATTCACATTATGCAAACCATTTAAACAAGAAAATCACACATTCAATTTCGATTTTAAAATATTAAATACTGAAAGTAAGGGAATTAAACTTAATTTTTTAGAATCATTACAGATAAATAAATACAATCATTCCGGTCTCCTATTGAATAGCCAAATCGATCATACTTCAAGCCCCCTTCTTAATCTTTTCAAAATTACCGAACTACCTGACTAGCAGTTCAGAATTGGTTTTTCCTTTTCTAATAATTATTTGTAACCATATTTGTATTTACCCCTTCAACATAATTTGTCATTTCTTGTTTTCGTTATAACAGAGAATCATAGTTAGTTTGCCATTAGCATCTGAAGAAGGTGAAGTTCCACCGAAACGTGCGTCATGCGTTATTTCTTATAATAAATGTGTAAATTGTTATTTTTAACCATTGTTTTAATATAAATCATTGATGCTGAGAATAAATATTATTATTATTATTATTATCACAGTTGTCATGCCTTGCTGCAAGTGTCACAAACACATGTCACAGTTGACCTCAACTATCATCACTTTTTGAAAGTACTGTTTCAACAATGTTGTTTCATAACTATATGATTCGTCATATTATAGCAACTTTTTCATACCCAGATATATAAATAATTGATCATGATAATGACCTCTGAAAATGGAAAATTTTATATTTGAAAAAATAATAAAATACACGGTGTGCCGTTAAAAAAGTTGATATTTTTCAATTTGAAATGTAGAAATTTATTTTGATCGCCCTGAAGCATCTAACTCAAATTTCTTTACGCGCATCTTTCTCGCAATCCTTATAGAACGTTGGAAGTTCTAAAGATGAGTATTCCATCTTCACAAATAATGCCGGAATTGTCAATTTTCTATTGGAGTAAAAATTACGTTATAGAATTCCACGTAGAATCTAAAAAATTTTAACAAATAAGGTCCATTTCAAAAAACTTAGGTTATATTCACCATGCTTTTTTGAACCCCGTGTAAACGAATTTTTTTATATTCAACGTTTTTTCGTAATTTTCGAAAAAAATGAGATAATAAATTTTTCTCTAATATTGACTCACCCGTTACAAACTTTGTTTCATACCTGATTCATTTTCCACGTCTACTGATTGTTCAACGCTATATTTCTGCGGATTGAAGGGCAAATCTATTGACGATTTGAAACATAAATTAATCAACTTGGTTTCCAAACAATTTTTATCGAATAAACTTAAATTCGCCTTAGGTGTATATCCATGTGAACGACCATACAACATAAGTGCCTTAGTGTTCCATTTTTGATGCTCATGAATATCTTCGTTGGCTAAAATATTCTTGATCACTTTTGCTCTGCTCCACTAGAAATAATTAATTAATAAATAATAATGAAATACAAGTAGTTACGTATTTACTAAATTTTCACATATTCAGTACTTTTGTGAAACAAGAGTACTAATAATAAAGGGTAAAACATCAATTCTTATTGTTTGTGAAAAAGCTATTCAAATGATATATTCAAAATATGTTATGGATCCAATTGTGTCTTTCATTTTAACCATGTGTCCACTAGTTGTATAGATATAATAAAAAATGTAGGCTAGAAATACTTAAGGATACTGCCACAAAATAAGGATTAACAAATGAACAAAAACAATAGAATAAAAATTATTTTATGTATCATGAACCAAAATTTTTTTTGTCTCGAAGTAGTACTCTCAATAATATTGCGACTAATTTATCTTCTTTCAGTTCATCGATAAATTATTGAAATAACGAATAGATCAAATTTTGTGTAGTGAACAACGTCAAAGATAATTTAAAATAAAACTACCCTTAAATTTCCTGTTGAAAAAAAAAAAGATGTATAATTCAAGAATTCATTCCTATTGCTTCTCAACTAAACATCTCATGAAATTTCACTTTGCAGCAGACCTGGAGACAATGGATAAATACTTCCGCAAGTGGAGACTCCAACCGAATGCCTCCAAAACAGAGGTTACCTGCTTCCACCTCAACAACAAACTAGCCAGAGAAGAGCTTAACATACGATTAGATGGGACCAAACTAACCCACATCAAAACACCGAAATACCTGGGTGTGACTCTGGACCGAACACTATCATTTAAAGAACACCTAACTAAAACCGCCGAGAAGCTGAAATCCAGGAATAACATAATCCAGAAGGTATGTGGTACCACTTGGGGAGCATCGGCCTCCACACTACGCTGCTCCGCTCTGGGACTTGTCTTCTCGGCAGCTGAATATTGTGCCCCAGTTTGGCTTAACAGTCCGCACGTAAAGAAGGTAGACGCCCAACTGAGTAATACCATGAGGATGATCGCTGGCGTCATTAAGCCGACCCCCACGCAGTGGCTCCCAGTATTAAGCCATATCCAACCCCCAAAGCTGCGACGTATAAATGCCCTTACACGTGAGTACAAAAAGATCATGGAAAATAGAAATCTGCCAATACATCAAGACATTGAGGACGCTAACCACAATCGTCTCCGCTCCAGAAATCCACCGACTAAAACGGCAATACAAGAGGAGTTCAACCTGACCAATGCATGGACTCAAGAATGGACCACTCAACAAGGCAATACAATGCCCTGCATTACCCAAAAGCCCCCAGGGTTTGATCTACCACGCAGAACCTGGTCCAAACTTAATAGAATTAGAACGCAACATGGCAGATGCGCATACCTCCTGCACAAATGGGGAAAACAACCATCACCATACTGCGACTGCGGAGAATATCAGACGATTAAACACATCACGGAAGAATGTCCCACCAGATCCTACAACGGTAGACCAGAAGACTTCCTGCTGGCATCCGCCGGGTCGATAGATTATATTAACGGACTTGATATTTGTTTGTGAAATCCTAAAGTTTGTTTTATTAACTTATATGTGTAAATTAGTTTTTTAAGTTTACTGTGTCTGAATCGCCATACGATAAATAAATCACTTTGCATTTCGATATAGGCTAGGTACAAAACTTACCTCGGCACTGGACTGTTTTGCAATACTCCACGAAACATATTCATTCATAGACGAAGCAGTGAATGGATATGAACTTTTATATTTGCAATTCTCAGCTAATTCCGAAACCAAAGGGAATCTTTTGAAGAGGTAATTTAATGCTTCACCCATATTCTTGAACTTTGGCAAGTCTTTTCTTTGGCTTAATGAGATTTGAAGTTCATTTCCGTCTATAGTATCAATTGCATTCTCAATTGCACTATTTTCCTTCACTTCTAGATTTGAGCTGATAGAAGCAGCAGGAGAGAGTTTGGAAGTAATTTTAGAAGTGAACATTTTTTTCAGCAGAGATTCTTGAGATTTTCTTCTGACTGCTATTAATTTAGCACGACTTTGTGGTACTGTTTCTGGTTGATTCTTTTTAGCAAAGGATTGTTTTGTGGTGTAAACTGATGATTTTCTATAATATAGAGGCTCTTTTTTTGTCAATTCTTCATTTGTTTCCGAATAAGATTCATCCAATCCATAAATCAGTGAATTTTCCTCTTGATCTATGTGTTCTGGTGGGGTATTTTTGGTTTCAATATTGAGATATTTGTGGGATGGATGATAACTGTAGGAATGTTCTAAATTTAAAGGTTCAATGTACTGTTTTATGTCGAGGTTATTGATATTTGGTTTTACGTCTTCCGAACAATAATCATGTTCAAAATTGGAAACAGATTCTGCAAATTATTAAAAAGATTAAGCTATCACACTATAATATAGCATGATATTAAAAAGTAGGTTTTGATCATATTTATAGAAAACTAGTTTTATTCAATAGGTGCTTGACATTATTCAAAGTTTGTAGAACATTTAGCACTTTTGATATTGAAATGGGGCAAAAATCTTTGTTAGAAATTTATACTTGAAAAAATTAAATTACGTTTGTGCATTGATCAATATTTCATTTTACTTTTCAATCATCATGAAATGCTATGATAATGTAAGTACAACATTGTTTGTCAACACGCAATGTCATATATAATAATAACTTTATTAGAGATTATACATTCTGAACAAATGATTAATACATGATATAGAATTGTATAAGGGCTAAAACATATCTATATGGTTAGTCTACTCTATGTGGTAGCGAAAAATATGCGGTCGCGTTTCATTGTTAGATAATATGGCAAAATGTAACTTCTATAGTCTGTCCAGTCGAAGTTGGCGTGTACGTCACAGTCATGCGCAAATAACGACGCAAGGCTGCCACCCAAATAAATAAAATTCGAAATGGTCAAAATTCATATCTGTCGTAAGTAATTTTCTGAAAAAGTAGTTATTATGGTGATAGTGACCGGATCATCTATTTCGACAAATATTCTGTTCTTAACATATCAAATCGTATGTATCTCTCTAGAAAAACTAACATGCCGAATAATGAAAATAAGTTGAATGTTTGTTAAGTTGTCATTTAATTGAAAAATTTGCAATGTTGTCGGAACCTCTCGACCAACGCGCCGCCGGTAATCGGCATTTCACGTTTGACAGTCGCCGAGTAACCTAGAAGATTTTGTAATTAAGTTTGATTTATCGATCGATGAATATGGATTCCATATAGATGGACACTTCTGGTAGGGAATAATGGTCAATTTGAATTCACCGCTAAAAAACCCCGCCATGTCAAACATGCAAGATATCTCATTTTGTTGAAAATTGGGTTAGCTATTTAGATTTAAGATTATTTGTTACGTCTGGCAACAGTGTTCACGATCGACGTCAAATACAATTGGTGACGTACACGCCAACGGTCGCTGGACAGACTATATCATGCATATTCATAAAACTTACGAAGCACTCAAATATTAAATGACGTATTGGTCAAACATATTAGGATTATTCCAATTTTTTATTATGTGGTGTTTTAAAAAGGAATCAAATAATTGAATGAATCTGTATTCGGTATCGTATCCTATTCTTAGTTTATGGCCAAAAAGTTTTGTACTGGCAATTACAAAATTTATTTACTTTCTAGTAACTGTATCTATAGAAGAGTAACTGGATTCTTTCACAGCCCTATTGCGGATCTGTGGATAAAATTTTGAAAAAATGAAAAGGGGTTGATCGTAAAAGGGTAAAAAATTGAGAGTTATGTAAATTTTCTTATTTTAAGTCATAGCAAAATGAAAATAAAAATCTTCCAAAAAAAATTGAAGTTTATAAAAAATAGGGGTTGATCGTAGAGGTGAACATTTCGGGTTGTATGTATTTTTGAATGCTGTTTCATAAAAAAAATAGAACAGAAAATTTTGTCTGAAAAATAAAAAAATATTAAGGGGTCACTCTCAACATTCAGGGGGATGAAAAATAGATGTTATTCGATTCTCAGACCTATATCCACACAAAATTTCATGAGAATCGGTCTAGCTATTTCGGAGGAGTTTAACAAATAAAAAATAGGAGTTGACCGTAGAGGAGTGAAAATTTAGGGTTGTATGTGTTCTTGAATGCTGAATCACAAAAAAAATTGAACAGAATATTTTCTCTGAAAAATAAAATTAAGGGTTGGACCCTAGTGACCTCAACATTTAGGAAGATGAAAATAGATTTTGTATAATTCTCAGAACTAACCGATATGCACACAAAATTCCATGAGAATCTGTCCAGCCATTTCGGAGGAATTTAACAAATAAAAAATACGGGTTGGTCGTAGAGCGGTGAAAATTTTGGGTTGTATGTAATTTTGAATGCTGTATCATACAAAAAATTGAAGAGAAATTTTTTTTTTTAAATCAAAAAAAATATATTAAGGGGAATGAAAAATAGATGTTGGCCGATTCTCAGACCTAACCGATATGCACACAAAATTTCATGAGAATGGGTCGAGCCATTTCGGAGGAGTTTAACTTCCAACATATTATGAGCTCATATAAATGAATTATATGAGCTCATAATTATTGGTAACAAAATTTGTTAATAGTGAGTTATATTACGTTAAAGTTAATTTTATTGATGAAATAAGTATTGGAAAAAACTGATTATAGTAAATTTGGTAATATTATGCTATTTGTAAATTTTTGAAGTATCAAACTAATTATTGTAATTTATATGCAAAAAACTAATTAATAATTATCTAAAAAAATTCAAACCTTGCTCCAACTGAGTAGATAGTTCTTCCTTAATTTCAACTTTCTCACAAATATCGGTAAAAGCAACAATTTCATGTTTTTTCTTCTCCTCATTCTTTTCTATATTACCATAATTTTCTGTTGGATGTATTTCATCATCGACTTCCATAATACCAGTAATTTTGTCATCGTATAAATAAAGGTCGATGATTGATTCATTACCTAAAATATTTTGTTAGCAACATATTTATTAAATAAAATAAAACATGACTTTATTCAATAAATAACATTACCTAGAGTTTGACGCCCAGAATATGTTTTGTCCAGTTTCAAATTGTGTAATATATAAACAGGCTTATTCAAGGTGCACCTGAAATGTATTTGTACCCTGATAGGGAATTCTCCCCATCCTCTTCTGGACAAATGAAACGGTGGTTCACTGAAAGTGTATATACAGGGTGAATTTTCTACTTTTAATCATATATGTGTATGGGTGTGTGTGTTTTTTTGGCTGCCAATAATAATGGGACTATTCATGTAGAATAGAGAAACTTTCATTGGAATCTTTTTAATGCATTTATCAACTGTCAAATCAAAAAATAAAGAATGTCTGAAGAATTATTCGAAGATTTATTTCTAGGTTATACAAAGGGCATCAACATAATAAAGGTATATCAACTATCCATGTATGGGTGAAGTATGATTTTTCATTGGAGCATTCCAAATATCTTCATACCCACTTGATTCAATTTAAAATCACAAACATTCTGGGAAATATACGAATATAATTCAATTGGTGAAACATAATAAGCGATACACCCCCTACCGGTGTCGAATATTACTAGAGCATGGGCCATAGATTGCTTCGTTTACATCTGTTTACGTGTATTTTATATGAGTTTTCGAGTTTGAATTGTGTTTTGGATCGTTTACAAACGTTCAGAAGAGATGAATCACTATTGTTGTGTATCCTACTGTTCATCTTGGGCAAAAAAACCCGAATATAGCTGACATACCTTTCCGAAAGCTAGACAATTCAAAGTTGCATTCCAAACAAAGTTGGGAAACAAGGAAATGATGGACAGAAGAAAGGTGTGGATTCATAACTTGAAGATTGAAAAAATGTCTGAAAATAAGAGAGTTGTTCTTTACAGTTTACTGAGAATAATTATTTTCCCTGCAGTAAGTTTGTGGATTTTTCCATATAGAATTATACCAACTAATGATGTGCAATTTTCAGCTAACCGAAAACGTAGTTTTTGAAGTCCAATGCTATTCCAACGAAAAATCTTCCACTTTTATCGGAATCTGAACCTGGGCCATCATCCAGAGATTCTAGATAATTGTATTTTCTCTCATGTAATAACTAGAAATACTATTAAAATAATAATAACAAATAATGTTTATTTGCACAACCAAAATAACAGTTTATCATAACATCAAAAATATTAACTAAATCTTGACTCTATAGCTAGGTAAAAACTAAAATATTCAATTATATAATCAGGAAAACAGAGATTCTATCAAAAAAACCAGACTCTCAGAAGTCCACCGTAGTTTTAGGATAGCTGTTATACGTCAGGAAAATTCAAAAAATATAATAACTCATTACGTTCAAACCATTCAAGCAGAGTATTCATGTTAATTCTTCTTTTATTTCATGTTGTTTCTTTCCATTTTGCTGGTTAGTACTTAGTTTTGTCCATTATACTCAAAAATTCTTCAGTTCGTATTGAAAGTAGACATGTCAGAGATGTTTTCTTGAAACTTTTGAAAGTTTTTTATTTTTTAAATAAATAGGTGTTCTATCGTAGAGCCTTTTCATGAGGTATACATAGTTCCTTCAACCAATTAATTTATTCGTCCTCTACTTTATTTTATTATTGATTTTCATGTTCAATGATAAAAACTCAGTGTAAATTTCAACTTGATGTAGGTAGGTTATCTACTGTTGAACAGAGATAATATTGTCTTCAATCGAAACACAATGAACCAATGGAAAATACGAAGTCCAAAAAAACACAAATTACGAAGCTAAACATTCGAAAACTCAAAATGAAATGAGCGTAAATACCATTACCAATCAATGTAAACAAACAGCTAATGGCCCATGCTCTAGTACCGATATCAGCCGTTCCAGCGCTACGGTCTTAATTTCAGACACCAATTCAATAGCTTATCCCTCAGGTAGTAGTCTTAAAAGGTTAAAAATCAAAACTATCTTAACACTCCTTCTTACCTTACTTCAATAACATCATGGGGTTTGTAGGAGGGATGTAAGTAAAACACAACTTTATCAATGAAATGTGATACATCAGGGTTTTCTTTTGGACCTCTAACATACATCATCCATTTGTGAGATAAATTAACATCTTCATAAGAAGGCATCCATTTCGAAATATTTCCCACAATTATCCTATTTTTAATCTTCTGCCTATTTCTATCTAACCCAGAAGGGAAATATGTAGTACCTCCATCTGTTGACTGATTTTGGGTAGATTTATTACTGATTTGACTCACATTTTTGACAGTTGTATCATTCAAATTTTCCACCATCAAATTTGATTTATGACCTGCTTTCTTTCTTCTAGCAGTACGGCACATAGAAAAGTCTGGAGCGGAAGTATTTTTACCTAGAGTTGAGCAAATCATAGTTATACCTACAGCTTCATTCAAATAACTGATAATCGGCTTCAATTATTATTTAAATCATTTACTGTACTATTTGTTATGTTTCTAGTTTCTTTTTGAATGGATTTATTCATAGATCTTATTATAGTCCTGAGCTTTTACTCTATTGAATGATTTTGTGCTAAAATGACTGAGGTATCGTCAGCAAATAATGCAGCAACTAATATTTATGTTAAGTTATGAAAGTTTCTAAATAACTAAATCATAGATTATTTAAATAGAGATGCTGTTACATTCATAATAAGTTTTTTCTCACTCTTCTTCATATAGAAGTTTATTTCCCAGAAGTAGTCAATTTTGACTAAACCTACTAAAAAATATATAAGTATAAACTATATTATGCAGATTATTTTTCTCTAAAAGGACCAAAGTGAATATTCTTCAATAAATAATTATATGTTCAGAGTAAACTTACCCAACAGTTTTTTCAAAGCTGGATGGATTCTATTCTGATCAAACAAATAACTTGTTTCTGCCTTTGAAAGTGAATCTTCAGTTCCATTATATTCTAGCTCTTTCTTATTGTAGTAAGAACTAATCAAAACATACCTCAAAAGATGTAGCAACTTTTGAGTTTTGTATATCTGTTGTTCAATATGTTCAATTTGGTTTTGACGTTGTGATAGTTCTTTATTGAATTCTTCATTAATTATTTCTTTAAATTTTTGTACTGGATTAACATTATCTGAAATAAAAACAGCATTTGGATGATAATAAATTCAAAGAATCACTCATTTCTCACCTTCCTTTAATTTCTCGGCACGTTTTGCTGCAATAATATTTGATGCATAATCGGGATCAACTTTTGTGTCGTCATATCTATTCATATTGATATAAATTTGTTTCACTTATATAATTATAAATATCTAAGCCAAATTATAGTTGACTGGTTGCATATTTACTTATACACAAAGACAAATCTAAGATATATGAAATGAATTTTGTTGGGTTAGGTTGTGGTTATCAATGTTTACGCAGGCCAGAGACATGTATGTGTGTACAGATTTATATTCTGTGTCTATCATACCAACTAAGTAAATGAAAAAAACTAAAATTTACTTTAAAAGTTCGGAGAATCTAAAAATGACCTAAAATTAAACATTTGTTCTGTCGAAATTTTTAATTCTTACGGACTGTCTCATTTTCCGAATATGGGAATAGCACAAAAAATTACACACATTTCAATTATTCTACGGAAAACATCATGGAAAATACCTTGCCATTCTTAAAGTAATAGTTCAACTTTTTCTCAGACCAAAAGTGTCTATTGTCCCGTATTTATTCAAATTACGAACATCAAATACTACAAATTTGGAAAAATTACATTATTTGACTTCAGAAATCAACAATGCACAACATATCCTGTTATTTTCCAAATGTTAAATTTTACTTCCCTGCTGTATTTCCTAACACTATTTTTTTAGTAGGAATACACTTCCACAAAAATGAAAATAATCGATGCGATTTTGAAAATACCATTCCATTAAGTAAAAAGTATATAAAAATACTCTTGGGCAATGTCGATTGTATTATGATAGTTCTTGAACAGCTCGCAAGGTGATTGTTTCACTAAATAATCTTAACTCAAATCGATATATATATATATATATATATATATATATATATATATATATATATTATATATATATATATATATATATATATTATATATATATATATATACATATATATATATATATATATATATATTGTTACGAAAATGTCTAAAACCGACTCTGTGTTCTCTGGAATATTCGATGAACGTTGAAGTAACCGCCCTCTTAATTCGAAGACTGGAACATTCTGGAAGCTTCTCGAAGGAATGACAAGACATATAAAAGCGACCATAGAAGAGACGAGGGACGGTCTACAGAGTCTACAGTCTACAGAGTCTACAGTTACAGTTTACAGTGAACTACCGTGTTATTAAAGAAGAACGAAGCTGGTGTTTTTGGAAGTAGTGACAGTTATTGAAAAGTGTGGTTATTTTAAAATTCCTGTTTTGTAAATAAATACCCATTTGTTTATTAATTAAATTTAGTTATTGGAAATCATCCTAGCGAACCCGAATTCGTAACAACTGGTGTCAGAAGTGTGGGATGCCAATAACCAGAAAAATGGAATCGATGATGGAAAAACTAATGCAAAAACTCGCCGAACAACGTCAACAGGAGAAATAAGAAGAGCAAAAACGTCAAGAACAGGAGAAATTGGAAGAGCAGAAACGTCGAGAACAGGAGAAATTGAAAGAGCAGAAATGTCGAGAACAGGAGAAATTGGAAGAGCAGAAATGTCGAGAACGGGAGAAATTAGAAAAACAAAAACGTCGAGAGCAAGAAAAACTAGATGAGCAGAAACGTCGAGAGCAAGAAAAACTAGATGAGCAGAAAAGTCGAGAGCAAGAATTAGAAAGATTACAGAAAATCCTGGAAGACCTCGACAAACGTAGGAAGGAGGAAAATGAGAAATTGAGAGGTGAAATAGTACATGTGAAGGAAGACCTGGAGGAGCAATTTGCATAATTTAGAAGAACGTGAATCACAGGTATTGAAAGATTTAGAAAATTTAGAAAAAACGAATATCTACAGTGGAAAGAAATGAATCAAAAGTAATGTCAAATCCAGTCCCCAGACAGAAAGTTTCGAAGCCACCTACTTTTGATGGAGATTCTTCCTGGCCAATATTCAAACGACAGTTTGAAGCAGCAGCCCAAGCTAATGTTGGACAGATGAAATGAAAGCAGTAGAACTGGTTTTGTCCCTCAGAGGTAAAAGCTGCAGAACTGTTACAAAAATTGTCAGTAAAAGAGCAGGAAGATTACATAATTCTAATAAAATCCCTAGAGTTGAGATATGGTGATGATCACAAAGAAATGTTGTATCAGGCCCAATTAGAAGGTAGGCATCAATTGGCAAATGAATCACTACAAGAATTTCAGGCCGAAGTAGAAAAGTTGACTCGGTTAGCCTACCCAATGGCTCCAGATGATATCCTTGAGCAATTGAGTGTCAAGTCTTTTGTGAATGGGTTAAAAGACACCGACCTGATTCAGCATCTGAAAATTTTGAGACCAAGAACAGGAAATGATGCTTTAGTGAGGGCTCTGGAATTTGAAACAGCAAAACTAACATCTTGTAATAACCGAACAACACACAGAGCTCGAAAAGTGGAAGTAGAGGAAAATAAAACACTTGGAGTAGATATATTAGAACGGTTAGACAAACTCATTTCTTCCTTTGAAAAGAACCGAGTATCTTTTAAGGGTGAATGTTACTCGTGTGGAAAATATGGACACACTAGTAGAGAATGTCGTTCAAGAATGAACAGAGGAAGAGATGATAATAGAAACAAAAGAATAATTGATTTAAGGAGAACTACCATTGATTTTAATAACCAAGCAACACACAGAGCTCGTAAAGTGGAAGTAGAGGAAAATAAAACACTTGGAGTAGTATTAGAAAGGTTAGACAAACTTATTTCTTCCTTTGAAAAGAACCAAGTATTTTCTAAAGGTGAATGTTACTCATGTAGAAAATATGGACACATTAGTAAAGAATGTCGTTCCAGAATGAACAGAGGCAGAGATAATAACCGAAACAGAGGAATAATCGATTTAAGAAGAACTACCATCGATTTGAATAACCGAGCAACACACATAGCTCGAAAAGTGGAAGTAGAGGGAAACAAAACACCTGGAGTAGATATGGACAAACTTATTTCTTCCTTTGAAAAGAACCGAGTAATCTTTAAGGGTGAATGTTACTCATGTGGAAAATATGGACACACTAGTAGAGAATGTCGTTCCAGAATGAACAGAGGCAGAGATAATAACAGAAACAGAGGAATAATCGATTTAAGGAGAACTACCATCGATTTGAAACAGGGATGGACGACAGAAGAATTAATTGAGGCACAGGAACAAGATCCTGAAATAAAGCATCTCAGAGAATGGAAAAGACTCGACCGTAGACCCACCTGGAAAGATATTTCAACGATGAGCGCCAAAACGAAGGCACTGTGGGCGCAATGGGATTCTTTAATTCTTGAAAATGGATTACTCAAGAGGAAATGGGAAAGTCCGGATGGTAAAGAAATCAAAACCCTCTTAGTGGTACCAACCAGCAAAGTGCAAGAACTTCTACAGGAAATCCACGGTGGAAGCTCAGGGGCCCATTTTGGCGTGAATAAGACAATTGCAAGGATAAGGGAAAGATTTTATTTAAATGGAGAAATACAACGTAGGGCTTCCATTTGAGAGAATTGCTATTGATGTTGCCGGGCCTTTTCCAACTTCTAACCGATGGAAATAATATACATTCTGTTGTCATGGATTACTTTAGCAAGTGGCCTGAAGCCTATGCTCTTCCGAACCAAGAGACTGAGACTGTCGCACGTTGTACTGGTAGATTCAGTTCATATCTCGATACGGAGTTCCAACTGGAATTGCACTCAGACCAGGGAAGAAACTTCGAAAGCGAAGTTTTTAAGAAAGTGATGGAGATATTGAACATCCGAAAGACCAGAACCACTCCATTACATCCACAGTCTGATGGGATGGTGGAAAGGATTCAATCGCACCATGGAACAATACTGTCGAAGGTTGTGGCTGATCACCAAAAGGATTGGGACAGATATTTGCCAGTACTTGCTGATGGCTTATCGAGGATCGGTTTCATGATTCCACAGGTCATAACTCCAGCAAAGATACTCTTTGGTAGAGAATTACGTTTACCATGTGAATTTGCTGTTCGGTACTCCCGAAGATACACCATTGGAAGTAAAGACTTATGCAGATGAATTGAGACTGCACCTAAGAAAGATCCATGAGCACGTCCGGGATAAGATAGATGCTAGTACTGACAGAATGAAGACCAGGTATGATTTGAGGGCAAACTCAGCTGGATTTAAAGAAGGGAGATTTAGTATGGTTGTACAATCCCCAGCGAAAGAAAGGGTTATCACCTAAATTGAGCCAGATTGGGAAGGAGCTTATAAAGTCACAAAGAGGATAAATGATGTTGGTCTACCGAATCCAACGCACTCCTAGGACGAAGCCTAAAGTTGTACATTTAGATAGGCTAGCGAAGTATCACGGTGGAGGTGTATCAGAAGATTTTGATCGGGACGATCAAACTTAAGAGGGGGGCAGTGTTACGAAAATGTCTAAAGCCGACTCTGTGTTCTCTGGAATATTCGATGAACGTTGAAGTAACCGCCCTCTTAATTCGAAGACTAGAACATTCTGGAAGCTTCTCGAAGGAATGACAAGACATATAAAAGCGACCATAGAAGAGACGGGAGACAGTCTACAGTCAGTCTACATAGTCTACAGTTACATTTTACAGTGCACTACCGTGTTATTAAAGAAGAACGAAGCTGGTGTTTTTGGAAGTAGTGACAGTTATTGAAAAGTGTGGTTATTTTAAAATTCCTGTTTTGTAAATAAATACCCATTTGTTTATTAATTAAATTTAGTTATTGGAAATCATCCTAGCGAACCCGAATTCGTAACAATATATATATAATATATATATATATATAAATATTTTTTTTATTTTTTATTTGATTGATGATGCTGTTACTCGAGTTATCATGTATGAGAAATTAAACTCTGAGTTTAACGATTTTCACATCTATATATTTGTATTTGATGGTATTTGTGGAACGTGGTTTCATCTGTCATTAAATAAGATGTCAAACCATTTGTCAATTGTCACTATCTGTCAGTTTTCAGTCCAGGTAACCAAGGACGAAGGACGTAGAATATTATCGTAATGTGCTGAAATAGCAAAGTTGGTGTGAGTGAGATAACAAATGACATTGGCTGGCTGGCTGGCGGTGGCAGGTGTCAATACAATGCAACTTACGGAGTTCGGGAATCAGTTTGCAAAAGACTGATATCAAAATTTATCTATTATCTTAGTTGTTAAAATGACTAGTACAAGCATATTTCCGTCTTATCAAAGAATTGTAAATAGAATCCCCCTGCCCTTGACGAGAAGATCTTTTAGGTCATGTGAAAAAGTACATTTTTAATTTTAGTGTTTTCTTACTTTTGGGTTAGTTTATTTTGGAACCTTGTTTTTTTTACCCGAATTTCCGCAATTCAGCAACTAGGTCGGAAAGTGTGTACAAAGTGTATGACCAGTTCAAAAGGGCAGCTCCAGAACTTTTGATTCCACCTCCTCCTTTGGAAAACAGCAGAGAAGCACCGAAGTTATTGAGGCATGAAATGGACATACATAATGTTGAAGATCCCCATATTGTTGGGGATCGAGAAAAGTTCAGAGCTAAGATAGAACAAGATTCAGAACTCAAAGTTCTTGAAAGGCCAGATATCGGTAGGTTTTACCGAAAATCTTCTACTCCTTCTCATCCTTCTGGAGAAGTAAATTTAAACGACCCAGATATAGTAACTGTTCCACCTGCTATAAGTGATCATTATCCACTTATTACAAATGGAGAAGATAGTGATCCAGTTACGAGGGAACGAAGAATCAAAATTAAAGAGGTGAGTAGAAATATTGATTTCTTCATTAGATCATTTGGTATTATTGAATACTCCATTCCATGTTACAAATCTATGTCATCATATATGATCATTAAAAATGGATTATTTCCTGGCAATTTGGATAGCCAACTGCAATATTCCCAAGTTTTACTGACAATGAATCATCTTCCTGGTCCACGTTTCCTGAAATCACAGAGAATATCTTCGCCAGATTTTATGGTTGATTGAAAAACTTAATCATACTTGAAATCCTGTGAAATAGTAAATATTCATTACGTATACATACAAGATCTGTAATATTAAGGAGGTAGCAAATGTGTGGTTTTAAAATTTACTCTTTTCTAGAACTATTAATATTTATTTATTTAATATGGTGTTACACTACACCGCGACCTTAAGGTCTAGTGTGCCCCCCCCATGACTACTGCGCCATCTACAGCTCACCTTCTAGTTCCAGAGTACTAATTAACTCCAATATCTCGAAAAGCTTCAAGGAGGTTACGTCTTCACTTGTAGAACAAACTGAAGTGCTATTATTTCCAACAAGAATAATGCTTATGCTACTATACAGGCAGTCGTTCCGTGGGTTATTTAAGCAGAATTATATACTTAAAGTACTATTTTTTCATAAGGTACTGTTTTGGAGACTGAAAAATGGTCCGATACTTCTGTCGAAGGCATAAGTAACTCAATTGTTCGTGAAAAGGATACGGAGTATTTAGCTATTAATCTTTTCAATAACCTTCCAAATAATATACAATCAATTTATGTGCATAATATTTTCAAGAAAAGAATTGTCAATTTATTATGAACCACATGATATTGAGTTATTTTGCTAGTATTGTAAAATGTAATATCTCGTCTACTTTTTTTCTTTTTTTTTTTGACTTGTTGCGTTTTTATTTCTTCAGGTTTTGTCGAACTTGTGGTGTGCGGATAAATTTTTTATATTCAATAAATATATACTGTAACAGTTCCTATTGAAAATTTTTGAGAGCATTTTTTGACAAAATGTTATATATATATATATATATATATATATATTATATAATAATAATAATAATAATGTTTATTGTAAAAAAGTAATACATAATGATAATTAACACAATAGGGATCGGTTCAGTTTCCTGATCTTCCACTGACCCTCATATCAAATCTGACATGTAATTACAAAATTTACATGTATACAAATCACATATTCACCAATTGTCAGTAAAACTTTCCTTCTTCAAAATTCATTTCTTTTATTCTTAATTTTGAATGAATATCGGCGAAATGTCCAAATATCCTGGATCTTATTCATATAATGAGGTGCAGTATATAAAAGACAGCCTTCAAATGGAGAGGTTTTATTGTGAAAAGTATCTCGTCTCAGTTATGCTACCTCTTTCAACAGAACGCTTGATCAGACAATTTGCACAAATATTGTGGTATGCCTGACAATAGCAGACTATATAGAAATACATAATAGAGATATAAAACCTGACTTTCTATTTTCAAATTGAAAGTCGTTTGTTAATGAGATGGCCTGTTATTGGGCAAGTAAAAGGCACTAATAAGTACAACTATAGCATAGACTTTGAACATTTCGAATATATATATTATTATTATATATATATATACACATATATATATATTATATATATTATATAGTACATATATATTATATATATATAATATATATAATATATAAGATATACTATATATATATAATACTATTATATATAGTACATATACATATACAAGTATATATAATATATATATATATAATAAAATATATATATATATTATATATATTTAAATATATATATATATATATATATATATATATTTATATATATATAATATATATATATATATATATATTTTTATATATATATATATATATTATATATATATATATCTATATTTTATATATATATATATATACTATATATATATATATATCTAATATCTATATAATATATATATATATATTTATATATATATAAATTATATATATAAAGTAAGAAGACTAATTTGCAATTCATTTGATGAACTCTGGATGAAATAAGACGAGGGCTCAATCTGGCTGTTTCAATAAAAAGGCCTTCATATATTATATAAATGTTATTTATATATACATATATATATATATATATATATATAATATATATATATTTATATTATATATATATTATGCATAAATGTACAGGTAAGTATAAACTTTCCGCCAGCATATTCAGGGTTTTAATATAAATTTAAAAATATTACAAAATCAGGCGATTTTTAATTTAGAGGGGGCATCGATTTACCCCTTGCTTTGTAGATCTAGTTTTCAACTTTAAATTTTCAAATGTCTCTTATAGCATATGTGTACATTGTATGAAAGCTATTATATAACAATAGCTCTAAATTCCTAAAAAAAAATTAAGTACATTCCTTCATTAGAAAAACACATTAATTTTGATTTTTTAAATTTGAATATCTGAAATAATTTCATTAATAAGCAGCACGTTCTGCGCGAAAGAATGGAAAGAATTTCAGCTACACCAAAAACATTATCATCAAACCTTAAAAGAAGTTTTACATGACAATGATGACAACAATGATGAGTCAAACTTAATTACTGTGTTTCTTATCATAATTTGATATGAAATTTCGATTTCGATAAACAACTTCACAAATTTCGAAATTGAATAATTCGGAAAATTAATTTTTTTCTTTAAAAATTAATAAGTAAGATATGAAATTTTTTTAAACTAAAAATCGAGGCCCCCTCTAATTAAAAATTCGAATTTTTTCAGAACTTCATATTAAAAAAATATATTTACCATATTATACACTGGTAGCCTTATAATTATATTCTTATTGCAGTATATTTGTTATAATCAATCCTGGTTTATGTTTTATTGTTTTAAAATTGTTATTATTGAAGAAAATAATTGTTAATAGAAATATCTCTTTTAATTCATTCAATATTATTCTATGCATGTTGTATAATAATTTTTTGGTTCTTTAAACTTCTAATTGTTTATGGCCATCATTGTGAGTTGTATTCAGAGCTCTCGTTTATCCTTCAGATTGTTCCCTAAGGTTAGAATCCACCGATAAAAACCCCAATTTTAAATATATTCATTTTCATTTTTCGCATGGTAACATATTTAATGGTCGACACCAAAGTTATCTTCCAATCTAGCCTTGGCCTGTCCATCCAAAAACTTTATTTGTAGAATACATTTGCTGCGTATAATTATCTTCAGTTTCTCCTGTATCGTAATTTATCCACTTCTCCACTTACTTTGTAGAGGCGCCGGATTAGATTGGTAGGACATTGAGCTGTCCTCCGAAACTTTTGGATAATAAGTTGGGGGCGCCACCTTGATTTTCGATTGTTGCCTCGCCGTCACGCAAATAGTTACTCGTTTTGAATGGACTGTTAACTTTGGAAATTGGGCAAAATTGACACCTAGTCGGTGGTCCTGTGGGCATCGATAAGAGAATAGTCGACCTTGTAGAAACCCGTCTGGTGAAATCCAGATGCCTTGGGTAATATTACTAGGGCTGAAAAGCTAAATTGTTTCGACTTCCGCGAAGTAATTCGAAGGATTTTTGTTCAGAACAATCTTCCCCACCTTTATCAAGGGGTTTTCTTGTGGGGCCAAACTTTGGTTATGTCAAATGGGTCGAAATTTTGTTTAGACTTTTGCCATCTTTCAGGTTTCATGAGCTGGACTTTTAAATGTCCACGATGGAAAGTTCTTACTTTCTATAGCAATCGTAGAGATCTCTGCCGTAGTAGTTGGGATCTTTCACCGGCTATTTGCTTGGCTTTGGAAGTGACAGATTTTTTATACCTTGAAAAAATATAATATTATTAGCTTCCTCTGTCTTCATTTTAGTTTTAGAACTTTAATAAAAAAAATTGGAAAATGATTAAAATAGTACTCGACTCTTCATGCATGTTCTAATGGCATGCTGTTCTGATTAAAATCATGAAATTGTTCTCAACATTTTTAGTCGACAGATCGTGCTTTTTGAAAAACTCTTTGGGAATTGTTTCAAACCTATTGATGATATGTATAAAAAATCATAATCATTTGTAGAACTAAATTGGTAAGTTGTGAACTATGAAGCTGAATCCTAAAAATGGAGGTGGATGAATTTCCAACTTCAAAAAATCCCCTTTGCATCCACTACCACTTAATCTATTTTATCAAGTACTTCTCTTATGGATGGAATAGATCTATACGCTATAGTAAACCAGCATGAAGTATACACTATTCTTTTTCAACCGTTAAGACTATAGAGAAAACATTTCTTAGTGTCAAACACAAGAAAAATAGAACAAAATAACTCTGTTTATAAGTTATTATATATATATATATATATATATATATATATTTATTATATATATATATATATATACATATTATATACATATATACATATATACACTATATTTTGGGTATTTTGAAATCGATTGAAATTCATTTAATTATTTACCCTAAATATGTTATTGTTTATCGGACATGATAAAATTAGGATAGTCTATAACACCTTTTACAGTAACCTTGAAGCTTTGCTAGTACCTTTTATTTAATGATTTTTAGCACTTTTTTTTAAAATAATACATAAAGTTTCTAAATAAGCATGGGGTTTCGGTCTTAAATCAGTAAACATCAGTTAAATTTAACTTACTAAAATAGTATATTAAAAAAGGCTGCGGCTATTTCAATTTTTATCATTTTATAAATTTTTAACCAATTTAAAAACATTAAAAACAAAATTATTTTAATTTATAAAAATCAGAGAAATAGTGAACCTAAACCTACTTTTTACTGTTATTAAATTATGATAATTAAAATTTTTATTTGTATAAATGGCTTTTGGAAGGCTAGACAGACCTAAGGCCTGATTGACATAGGCACTATGGCAAGAAACTTAAAAAATTATTATTAAACTTTTCTGTGTTACCGCTTAGTTGGAAACAATAATATATTTTTGGATTAAAACCTACTTAAAAAAATGTATCTCCTGTTTTTGGTCTAACTTTATATAATTTTGAAAGATTTATTTGTGCTATAGATTCAAATGTTTTGGTATTCACAAGTTTATGAAATTAGTTTTTTATTTTGATACCATTGATACCAACAAAAGATCTAGAACAAAAATTTTTATTATTAAATCCTGCCTCCTACAGATTGAATTTTAATTATTTTTTCTTAAGTTGTTTACACCATAGGCCATAGGCCAACCTACTTAGGTTTAAATTTTCCCTGTCTTTTTCTAAATAATAATATTACTTTTAAAAATTATTTTTCTTCACTTTCAATAAATAAAAATTCAATTCTATCTATTCATAGAAATTAAAAAAATCATAGTAAGTCAGGAAAACCAGTGCCCCAATCATGCGACCAGAGTATTTATGCCGATTATGTTTAATGCTCAGACCTGCGTTTTAGGCGATTATACCCAGAAGGTAAAATGCTAGTAGTGACCATATGAAATTTTTGGGGTTTAACACATTTATCATAATTTTACT
>JARQZK010005394.1:0-24258 GCA_030704885.1 Cynegetis impunctata | reverse complement strand
AGATTGCCGTATGTTGGTAAAGTGACACAGTCCAATTATGAACATATTTAAAATTTTCCAGAAATTAAAATAGCAAAGTATATATACCCATAATAGCTCGAAAACTATTTACTGGAATGAAGGATAAAACACGCATTACAATATAAAATAATGTCATCTATAGAATACCATGTATGGAATGTGACAGTAGTTACATTGGACAACGCAGCAGTGGTTGACAACAAAGGTTGACGCACTAAGATGACTGTAAAATAGGAAAGAATTCGTGTGCATTAGTCAACCACTATCAAAAAAATGGGATATCATTTTAATTTCGACAATGTTAAAATACTAGAACAGAATATAATTATAAGAGTAGGCTGTTATTGGAAAAGGTACACATAAGTCAAGATGTGAATGCAGTGAATTTTAAATCAGACACAGACCAACTGAGTGAAATCTATATAAATATTTTGAATTAAATCTAATCGTTTTTCAATGTAGGCATTGTTGCCATGTGTTCGTCCCGTTGTCTTCAGTGAGAGGGAATTCATTGTTAGTTTAGATTTGTGTTGAGATGGTGTATATATGCATTCGATATATTACAACTAAGGACCAACTCTATTCTTGTAAGTGTCAAATGTTATGTGCTTTAAATTTGTATATGTGATTTTAATTGTGTAGAGTTATATAAGAGAAAGCGAAAATAATTTTAATAATTTTAAAGTTTTTAATTTAAAAAAAAAAAAAAAAAAAAAAAAAAAATTTTTGTAGTACTCCTGATGAAGCTGTAAAATAAATGGCGAAATATTGAGTTGAAAAAAAGACAAAGAGTTTATTGAGTCTACAGACCACATTCCCGATAATACAAAGCGTTTCTATATATATATATATATATATATATATATATATATATATATATATATATATATATATATATATCTATATATATATTAATATATATATATATATATATAATCTCTTGATAATTATTAGCAATAACAGGCTTGTTGAATCTCAAAAAACTCGATTTTATTAAAAAGTTGTCGTTTCGCCACGACATTCGTGGCTTTATCAGAACTTTTCACGAATGTCGTGGCGAAACGTCAACTTTTTAATAAAATCGAGTTTTTAGAGATTCAACAAGCCTGTTATTGCTAATAATTATCAAGAGATTAGAAATAGTTCACAGGCAGCAACAATTCGAATGAATAATTATATATATAATTAGTTGAGATTAAGCAGTCGAGACGATTAACCGAAATCAATCTGCAACAGTTTGGACGTAATATAACAAACATGGGTGACTGGAATTTTGTACATCCAGAACTTGTTGTGGATGTTGCATCTGAAAGGTTTGTTCGATCTTTGCAATTATGTCTAGACAATGCTTGTCCCTTACAACTAAATACCAGGAAATTCAATTTCACTTCCAAATCATGGATAACCAAAGAAATCAAAGAAGAGGGAAAATGTCTCAAGAACCTACACTGGTTGGTGCTCCAAACAGGAAATCCGAATTTATTGACTAGGTACAAACGTGAAATGAAGATTCACAAAGCAAATGTAAAAAGGAGGAAGCAGGACTATTTTGGCAACCAAATTGAACAATCTATCAACAAACCTAAAAAAATTTGGGAAATAGTTAATGCACGACTTGGCCGAAAGAAGTGTAAAGAAACAATTATTTTGAACTCAAACGGCAGTCTGATAAAAAATGATAAAGAGCCGGCCGAAATCTTTGCCAAGCATTTCTCAGTATCAGGTAAGATACTCATTGACGAGCAATATGGGTCTAACATGTATTTACCGCCAACGACGAGTGAAAGTCAACGTGATTCCATTTACATTCAGCCTGTAAATGCTGAAAGATTAAAAAAATCAATTGACAGCATGAGATCAAATCCGACCTCTGGCTGCGATGGCATGAGTACTAATATCATAAAAAAAGTGTCCTAAGAACTATTGGAACCGCTATGCAATCTTGTGAATCTATCTCTGGTGCAGGGAAAATTTCCAGATATCTTTAAGCCAGCTATTGTCGTTCCTATATACAAGAAAGGGGACAAAACACTTGCTGAAAACTATAGGCAAATATCAATTTTAGGAGCCCTCTCTAAAATATTAGAGAGGGTAATGTATGAACAGATCATCGCTTTTACTGAAAAGTATTCAATAATTACAGAGTCGCAGCATGGCTTTCGTAAGGGAAGGTCTACGGAATCAGCTTCCAATGATTTGTTCGATTTTGTTTATAGAGAAGTTGACAAAGGCATGTACGTTGTGTGTGTCTTTTTTGATTTGTCAATGGCATTTGACATTATGAATAAGAATTTCGCACTCAGAAAATATGAGAAGTTAGGATTGAGGGGAGTTTGCATGCAATGGTTGGAATCCTATCTCAGCAACAAAAGGTTTATGGTGAGGGTTGGGAGCGATTTCTCCAAAAATCATGATAGGGATCTTGGTGTTCCTCAGGGCTCTGTTCTGGAACCTCTTCTCTTCAGTCTCTTCATAAATGACCTACCCAGTTTTCTCTCATGTGATAAAACTGTAATGTATGCGGACGACACCGCAGTGGTGGTCTCGGGAAGGAGTGGTGAGGAGCTTCACCAGAAAATTCTGGATGTATGTGAAAAAATGAAAAGTTGGTGTCAGCGAAATAAACTGGTCCTTAATGTGAATAAAACTCAGTTCATCAATTTTCATAATGCTAAACGGCTATCCCCACTAGAAGATATCCATACTAGTGAAAATGTTAGGTACTTGGGTATGAGTGCGGATGCTAACTTGAGGTGGACAACACAGGTTGATGAGATGTGTATGAAGTTAAATAAAGGTTATTTTGCCATCCTTCAACTGCGAAGTACTTTGAGTGAGTCCCAACTACTCAGTGTGTACTTTTCTTTAATCTATAGCCATCTTACCTACAATATGCTAATTTGGGGTGCCTCGGTTGAGTGGAAGCGAGCTTTTGTATTGCAGAAAAGAATCATCAGGCTCATATTTGGATTGAGGCCTCGTCAATCGTGTAGAGAACATTTCATCCGATGTAGGCTGCTCACATTGCCCTCAGTATTTGTCCTGAAATCTGCTCTCCATGCGAAAGTTAATTGCGTACAACTTCAAAGGCTGGGAGATGGACATAACTACGTAACTCGTCATGCTAGCCTATTCTCAGTGCCGAAACATACAACTTCAATGTTTGAGAAGTCTCCATCGTATATGGCTGTGACTGTATTTAATAAACTCCCAAAATACATCAGGAATATCAGAACAAATAAAAAATTTCATAGTACTCTAAAACACCTGCTTCTCAAAAAAGCGCTATATAGTCTGGAGGAACTGAGGGAGTTGTCAGAATAGTATTCTACCTCAACTTATCAGGAAAATGCTAATGTGACTTATTGTTAAAAATTAAAATTGTGTTGTTTTATTTATACCTTTTTTTGTTATTTATTTTAATTATCTCGTTTTGTCTTTAGACTATTTACTCAGACTTATGAATGTTTATTATGCGTGTATATGCGCGTATGACTTTTTGATTATTATATTTACTTATATATGTGTATGTGTATACACGTATGAATTGTTTGTATTGAAGTGTAAAATATTATTACAATTGAAGTGTACACGCTGTATAGCCTAACGTACTAATAAAGTTTATCATTATCATTATCATTATCATTATATATATATATATATATATATATATATATATATATATACCTATATATATATATATATATATATATATATATATATATATATATATATATATAAATATATATATATATATATATATATATATATATATATATATATATATATATATATATATATATATATATGTAGACCCATATATTTTACCCGGTATATTTTGACATTTCCATCGCGCTTCATCAGATGAAATAGGCTTCAATAAGGCAGAATCAATCAAATTTGGGTTAAATTCAGTCAAACCTTTGGCATTTCCTAAATTCGGGGAATGAAGTAGCAAGGTGGTGCTTGAGCGAAAAATTTTCAGAATGGAGGGAGCAGACAATGTAAATACTGATTATGAACAATATTTGCGAAACTAAGGACGTTTACGAGCTGATGAACTGAAAGATTGCGCTTCGAAACCCTCCAAAATTCTTAGAGTATAGAAAATTTTTCCGTGAATAAGGTTGATGTTAATTGCTTTTTTGGAATATTAATATTTTTCTCCAAACGTAGATATTTTTTGCATTTTTGTAGATTTCAAGGTTTGGTGCATCTCCAATTTGAGTGAATGTTTGTACTTGGATTGAGATGAAGTTAGGGCAAAATATTTTTTTTTCACTATTTTATTCAACTGAGGCTACTTTAAAATAGAGATCTCATGGGTTCCAAAATTTTTCTGATCTCTATAGCCCTTTCAAATTTACTTGAGAGTATTTAAAAATGTGTATGTGAAAAAACTATGAAAATGAACGTGCAATAATTCATCATTGACGGAGCTCTGCTGCTCATTTTTTTTTTGTTTTCATAGGGTTATTTACAGTATTTATTGATTTTATGGAAACATCGATGTCTATATATGAATACGTACATAATATTGTCATCCAAATATAGTGATAAATATCATATTGGAAATGGACAACGCTGACAAACGTCAATGGAATAGTAATGACGGTTTCGATTTGAAGTTTATATGCCAGTATATAATATAAATAACTTATAAAAGGAAATATCAATATTTATCAATTATCAATTGGGGTGCAAAAAGTGATGTTTACGCTTGTGCTCTTAATTAATTAGAGTCCATGTGTATTTTCCTAGCAAATAAGCATTGACTTTGTTAATAACTACTGAATTCCTCTTGAAATTATTCAAAGAGTTTCAATATATCCTTTATAGAAGAAAAACGAAAAAAAGAAAATTTATCAATTCAGGATTTCAACCAATTTTTGTTGAACAATGCATATAGAGAATGCATTTATTATTAGAAGAGGACTTCTTATCACATGTGCTTTATTTCACAGCAAAAAGTACAATCCACTTTCATATGAAATGGCATCCTGAGATTTCAATAAAATGTTTTGTTGATTTAGAATGAAAAAGAATATTCACATATATATTGGACTTTCATTCAAAATGAAGACAACTCCGAGGACAACTCTTTAAATTCATTCATACGGTTTAGAGAACTCTTGCATCCTACTTAATAAACATCGATTTATATTCAATACATACTCATTCAGAAAATTCATTCCCGTATATAAATTATTCATTGGAAGTGACTGTTGATTCAGAATGAAAAAGAATATTCACATGAATTCGAAATACCAAAAGTGCTTCTTGTCTTTCAATAATATATATTGGTCTTTCCATTAGAAATGAATTCAATTCTGTATGTTCATTCAGAAAGTTTGTATCCTAATAAATTGAAATTCAAAGATTCATCGCCGTTTATATTCATCTCATGTATTATAATAAATAATTAATTCCACTGGGAATTAAAAAAACCTGACAAAACCAATCATTCAGACTGAAAAATATATAATTGCTCAATCTGCCAAATTCTCAGTCAAAAAGAAAACATATCGACAGCTCATCCTCAATCACTTAAAATCAATTGTGATATCTGGACTCTGATAGCGAACTCTATCTGGAAGATTTTTCGATCAATTTTATTTTTTTCAATGATTATTCTCGAATTTGTCGGATATTCTTACGTGTATTTTAGACGAAAAGTATATATGTATATATATATATATATATATATATATATATATATATATATATATATATTTATATGGGTCATTCTACGATAAGAGGTCTCAAGTACATAGAGGATGCGGCCACGGAAAAAATTTGGAGTTTTTTTATTTAACACGTATATTACGACTTTAGTTTCTTCTAAGTGCACATTTACGTAAGGGCAAGTCAATTTATACATTTTTAGTTATTTTTTAGGTAGTCAGGGAAAATACATAATGCAGGGTAAAGACATGTGATAAAATTATTAGGTATTAAAATTTACTTTTATGAAATATTGTACTTAACTATATCTGAATTAGAACATTAACTATCTTCAAATTAGTTTATACAAACATATAATTATCAAAATTATCTCCCCTGGTCATTCAGTACTTCCCCTGTTAATAATCTCGCCAGAGGAAATACAACAGGGGAGAGACGTTTTCTTCATAAACTGCTTTTTTTATTAACGCACGTTAATTTTGGATTAATATTATGTCACAGTCAACTATCAAACTATTGTTGAACTCAAACAACTAATACTAAGTAAATTAAGCAAATTATATAAATAGTACGATTTAGCAGTGGTACCAAATAAAGAAGCGGTCCAATGGTAGGTAGTTATTTATGTTAATTGGTGCGACGCAACACTAGGGTGCAATTGTTTTAGAACCGGTTCTTTATTTGGTATTACTAAATTGTCGTCAATGAGTACCATTTGCCATTTGCAAAATGGACGTTTGATATTTGTTTCGTTTTAGCGGATCGGAATTTGCCAGGGTAGATACACAAAAAAGCGGGACAAAAGTAATGTTCAAAAATTATTAAAAATTAACAGATATTATTGTATATTTTCTCCATAATACTTGAGTATACTTATTTGAATTTGTGTAAAATATAATTTAACTGGGCAACTACGGAAAAGAAGGTATATAATTTCTACATGTTCAACCAAAAACGTCAAGGGGACAAGCCAGGGTAGAATTTTTCAAGCTTAAATGAGTAATTTGAGAAAAATGTGCTTCATTTGGGTATTCAATCATGATATAATCGATAAACCACATTAAGATGCCGCGATTTGTTGTATAAAATGACAAGATATAAAATATAAAAGGTATTTTATATTGATTGCCGTGCACATTACCTCTTATCGTAGAATGGCCCATATAGGTATATATATATATATATATATATATATATATATATATATATATATATATATATATATATATATATATATGTTTCCTTATCTCCAGTTGAAAATTTCAGAAATTTGTGAAAATCTCTGAAAAACAATTTTACTTCATAAACAATGACAATATTATGAATTGAAAACTGAAAAATCATTTCAAATTGCCTCCCATTGAATGGAAAATTATTCAAATGAAAACGTGCTTGACTTAATATAAATATTTTCGTCGTTCACTTCAGTTCAGCAAACGTTTAAATTGGTACCGGAAATAATAAATTTCAAACTCTATTCAAAAGAGGCATGTACGAAGCATCAGAAACTTTGGAGCATGTAACTGTAAAATTTGAAATAAATCAGTTTAAATCCAATTCAAACTTTGACAATCCAACAATTCTAATAATAATTTTATTACAAGTGCACCGTTTGGCAGTAGCGCAATTTCATGGTATTAGAACTGTCCAAATTACGCATTGATTCATGGACTGTTCGAAGTTTGAAGACTAGACGGTTATTTATTGCTCTTACTTATAGTCGGATTGATTTTCATAGCGGTGATTTTATCTTTTACGTATCTCAGCCGGGAAGCAATAATTTAAATTTGGACAACTGAAATTGCAATAAAATGGATATATCGTATTATACAGGGTGTTCTACAAGCTCTATGACAAACTTCGACAGATGGTAGGTCACTTGATTTCAAACATTTTGTTTTTAATAAACATGGGTTCGATTCGTTTAGAAGTTACAAGCATTTGAAGAATCGTAATTTTTTCAGTCAATCAGGAAGTGACAGAAAGTCACTAAGCATGTTAAACAATGCACACTTTAAATATACACCTGCTTCAATGAAAAACGTAGGCTGATAAATAGAAATATCGGTTGTTATGCCAATAATTATTGTTAGTGTCATTTTAATTATTTATTAGATATTTCGTGTGAAAGTTCTAAATAAAAAATTCATTTTTCTTCACTGAGGAATATGCAGATATTGTGTTTCTTTATGGGTATGGCAATGGTAACGCCAGACACTGCTCAAGAATACCGACGCAGGTATCCAAATAGACATCAAGTTACCCACTCGGTGTTTAATGCATCATTTCGTAGACTGATGATGATGAGGCCATTCGCCCTACTGAAGTGAATGTACAAGATGAAGAAAACGTGATAGACGCTGTCCTTGATAACCCTTCAATCAGGGTTCGGCGTATATCTAGTAACCTTCATGAATCACCGAATTTTGTATGGCGCGTATTGAACAGAGAAATGTTACATCCGTTTCATCGCCAAAATGTAGAGGCATTGCATGCTGGAGACAACAAGCACAAAATGATAGATTCATTTCGCTCGTCATGTGGTCTGATGAAGCGTGCTTCACTAGGGATGGCATAAATAATAATCATGAATAATGAACGTGTATGGGCGTTGCAAAATCCACATGCAATTACCTGTGCATGTTATAAATGATCGTTCAGATGCAGATCTTCATAGACATTTCTTAGGACACGACCTTTTAGAGTTAATTGATGACGTACAACTTAATATTATTCAAAATATGTGGTATCAGCACAACGGTGCACCACCACATAGAGGAAGACAAGTAGCTGCTTGGCTAAATGATCATTGCACGAATAAATGGATAGGTCAAGGAGGTCCAATCTCATGGCCACCTCGTTCAACCGATCTGAATCCTCTGGATTTTTATTTATGGGGACACATGAAGCAGCTGTTCTACCATGTTGAAATCGCTACCCATCAGCAGTTACTTGAAAGAATTCAAGATGCAGCTAACCTAATAAGAAATGTTCGAGTAACCAAATCTTTAGTTCGTCGATGTGTCAATTTTTAAGGTCTTTAGTTTTGTGATTATCATTTAATTTAAATTTTTATTATTAATTGTTAATAAAGGTTAAATGCTTATAACTTCTAAACAAAAACGAATCGGACCCATGTTTATTAAAAAAAATATCTTCAAAATCAAGCAACCTACCTTCTGTCAAAGTTTGTCATAGAGCTTGTAGAACACCCTGTATACTTGAAGACCCAAAGTTAATGAGCTTTTTCGAAAGAACATTAGATGTGTCTAAATAATTTCTAAAGGAGAAAAGATTGAAAATATTTTCTCCTATAATGACATTTTAAATATCACCGAAGTCCAAATCGGCATGACAAAAAAAATATTATACTTACACTACTATAATAACTTAATATTTTCAAGGTCAAAACTCAACTTCACTTCAATTTTCTTAACCCTACACATCAGCTGTATGATCTTGATGAAAGTCGTAAAATTGTTGATTTGTTACAGTCGACTCCCATAAAGTTTTATGGGTTTTGTAGACAGCAAGTATCCAATTGTGTTATACTCCACATGGCCAGAGAAATATTTCAAAGATAGACTTATTATTATTCACGATGTTTGAAGGAAAGAGAAAATGGTTTCTCACAATTTTATTCTGCATAATTTTATGTTTTAAATAATGATTTTTGAAGTATATTCCTGCAACTAGTGTCATTTTGTTGTTTATATATATAAATATATATATATATATATATATATATATATATATATATATATATATATATATATATATATATATATATATATATATATTATATATATATATATATATATATATATATATATATATATATATATATATATATATATATATATAAAAAAAATATATATATATATATATATATATATATATATATATATATATATTTATATATATACCTATATATATATATATATATATATATATATATATATATATATATATATCTAAGAGAACTTGGACGATTGAATTTATTATGTAAAAAAGTTGAAATAGTTGTTTAAGTTGCGAATTTGTGGTGTATATTTTCAATCAGTGAATATAACGAAAATTTGGATGATTATCAATCAAAGATTGTAGAAACACTGGGCAGTTATTTCGGTCTTATTAAAACATCGACAGTATAGGTGATCAACTGATTTTGACAATCTTTAAAAATGACGGATAGATATATAATCTTTTAGATAGATGTTCATAATATGTTGAAATATATCACTATTTTATCTTCCTTAATTGTCAAGTCAAGGAATTATTACTCTCGCAGAGAGTTCATGGATGAATACATGGAAGTATTTTAACATAATCGATGTTATGCAAATTTAGTTGACTTGGAATCTTGTATGTTTCTGTTTTTACTGAAGGTCAAACTTTCAATAAAAATATCATATTTCCCAAAAAACAAATTTCATTTATTTACTCCTACAAATTACTATAAATAAATGAATGAAAAAAAAATTTCATATTTTATTATGAATGTTTTTTTTTCGAATTAAATCATCTCTTGCTAAAATGTGAAAGACTAAATTTGATAACAGGTTTTATCCAGATTTTCAAATAGAACCTAACCGAACGAATGATTGAATTCAGAAGTCTATTCTCATTTGAAGCCACAGGAAATTTGATTCTCATCTGATTGAATTAAAATATTCATTGAATTGAATTGATTATATGAATCAAATGTACCTACTGTGACTGTTTTATTGAAATTTAGTACCCTTCATTTCCGCTACCTATTGATGCTCGAGAGTTATTTCTCAAAACTATGAAGTATAAGGTACTAGATCGATAATATAGAAGACTAGGACAAATTCTAGGACTAAGGAAATTCTTACAGAAATACAAAAACAACCGACATTAAATCTTTAATAGTATAAAATGAAGTCGCTGTTTGATCGCTTAGATGTACTCAACGGATTTTAATGCCCTTTTCAGCAATAGATAGAGAGATTTAAGAAGAAGGTTTTGTATAATACATACATAATACATATTATAGTACAGAAAAGTCGAAACATGTAAACTTGTGCGCTTAAATCGGGGGCCGGATTACATCGCCACACGACAGTACAGCAGCAAGGTCGGTGTTGCCACGTTGTAATATGAATATAAATGCCGTACTGAATGATGCATATGAATTTTACAAAGACGTTTCATATATTCAAGTTTGGTGTAGTTTACACTACTTTCATTTATCGATTCACTTTCACAATACATAGTGTTTTTCAATCTGAACACCCAATATTGACTTATAGTTGCCACTACTTTTGAGTTAATTAACATTTTTACTATCCATTCCATCGGTTCTCATAACATCTACATTTTTTTCACCATACTGTTCTATATGATATTTTCATATCATAACAGAATTCCCTTTTTTGTTTATGTTTATATAATTTCCAGAATTCACCCAATATTGACTTATACTTTCCACAAACCATAAAAGTAATTATCCATTTTATCAGTTCCATCCATTTTATCAGTTCTACTAATATCTAAATTGTGAACACAAAACTTTTAATTCCTGACTAATCTATATGTTGTTTTCCTTTTCATAAACATCATAACCTGCATAACCATAACCTAATGAATGTAAATATTAAATTTGAACATTTTACTAGCTCAGGAAAGTTACGGAAGTCCGGCAGCACTGCATGCGCATTTCGTTTTGTGAGTATGAAGGCGCATAAATCCTTCTTTGCTGCTGTACTGTCGCGCTGCGATCTAAGACCGTACTCCTTAAATCGCAAACGCTGATTAATCCTTACGAGATACAACAAATTAATGTAATACGGAACTGTATATCTTAAAAAGATCGATAAAAAAGTCCGCTATTACAACAAAATATGGGTTTTTTAACAAGCTATTTTATACAATACAGTATTATTGAATACATTACATACGTTTTTACTTCTCATGAAGATCAAAACAGCCCTCAACAGAATTTCATTAAAATGGATATTTTAGAAGATATCAGAGATTTAAAAAGCAGAGGCATAGCGACTGGCAGGTCGTACTTTTCATCGCGGTTGGCAGCGGGTGCGGGGTGTGCCGGTGCCGTGTGCCTAAATCGCACGCGTCTATCGGTGTTATCCAGGCAGTAAAATAAAATTATCTGTGCGAAGCCGGTACGAGAAGCTAATAATATATAAATTCAGGATTTTTCGAGTATATCCAGTCATTTCCATATGGAGTATGGCATATAATTAGAAGTTAATGACTGGTTATCAACTTTGAGTTGTCGGTTATATGTTGTGTGTTTTGTTTTAGTTTTTACTCACAAATTATGATTTGGTTGCGTTAATGTGGAATTAGGCAAAAGATCTGTGATACTTTGAATTCAGTTCAACGACAAATAACTTTTTTTATTTGATCATGGGAAATGGGAAATGGAAGGTTTCATTTGAATTCTTTTACCGCTGCAATTTTTTTGTTGGAATTTCAAGTGCGTAAGGAATGTTCAAACATCCTTCTCTACAACCCCTTCCAATTCAGTTAAAAGATTGAAATTTCTACGTGAATGTTTTCTTTTCACCGTTTTATGAGTTTTTAAGCTTTAGGATTCTCTTCAGCCCCTTCAAATTGGCATTTGGGGGTGAAGAATTTGTGAACGGTTTTCTTTTCTGGTGTGTAAACATTCAATAAATATACCTTACTCATATTAGGTAACATGTATATTATCGTTTTTTGCATTCTTTATATCGAAATGTGAAATTATTCTAATTTTTTTCAATTTTTGGTGCTTTATTGTTTAGAACTCTCTTATCAAAATAAATACATGTAAGTAATATCATATCACATAGTTATATTCCGGCAAACGTTTTTTTGACATATACATTATTTAAACAACGTTTGCCGGGTCAGATAGATTGATAGATAGATATATAGGTGGATATATAATATTTATAGATAAAAAGTTGGATAGATAGATAGATAAAAAGTTGGATAGATAAATAGATAAAAATAATTTATATGACAGAACAACGTATGCTGGGACAGAAAGATTGATAGATTGGTAGATGTATAGGTAGAAAGATAGATAGATAGAATAATAGATAGTTAGATAGATAGATAGATAGATAGAGATACATCGGCAGATAGATGAAATAATATAGATAGGTAGATAAAAAGATAGATAAAAATAATTTATATGGTAGAATAACGTTTGCTGGGTCCGCTAATATATATATATATATATATATATATATATATATATATATATATATATATATATATATAGATATATATATATATATATATATATATATGATATATATATATATATATATATATATATACATATATATATATATATATATATATATATATATATATATATATATATATATATATATATATATATATATATTATACATATATATATATATATATATATATATATATATATATATATATATATACAGATATATCACAATATTAATTAACCTTTCAGGCATCTGAATGATATTCATATTTTATATGACAAAATTATTGTAGATTGATAAAATTAATGAAACGAAAACCAATCTGAAATCAAAAATTCCATTGCCACTGAGGCTGTTGAACACTTGACAAATATTACGCTGTTTCTCACGAAAGAAATACTTTAGACAGTTCCTTCAATTTTGCCTATATCCAAAGGTAAGCACACTAATACATCATTATTGAAATAGGCTATCAAGCCTATGAAAATGTTAGTCCCTTTATAACGACATCCGACGGAACTGAAGGATTCACTTCATTTCCCTCGGGAAATGTGGCACTGTTTATGTGGATACACACCCTCATTATTTCCTAGCAAACATCGTATAATTGTCGTACCATAAAATACCTCTTCAAGTTAAGTTAATTATCAAATTGATGACATATACCCGAATACGTTCATCAAATTAGTTTTAGTGTACAATTAATTAAGTATTCCTAACAATGGTATGTTTCCTTCATGGGTTTTGCATATTCAGGTTCAAATGAACTATGAAATAGATATTCGAGCTAAATGCCATGTTGAAAGTCGAAGGATTCAATTACTGTTATTAAACATACTTTGTAGTAAAACAACAATTTCGGAAGTTAATTGCCTTACTCACGTTAATGATACTGTCGGAGGAAATAAAGGAAATAGCGATATATGGATACAATATATATACTTGAGAGATATCGTGAATTTTGTCCAAACACTGGTACAAATTGGAGTTCCAGAGTTAAAATGAAAGTGAAGTTATTAACAAATATTCATTTTATCATTTCTACAGAAAACCACAAACTTCTCCTTGTTATCTCATATTCTATATATATATAATACAAGCCGAAAAATTGAATCCAGTCTACAGCAAAAACCATATTTTTTAAATTTCTGAAATTTGGTGGGAAGTTAAGTCTGATCATGTAGATTCCCACTAAGACGGGGTTTTTCAAAATTCCGCCGTTAAGGGGTTGAAAAAGGGTAAAACGTGTTTTTTGATGTTTCTCGCAAAATAATGGACTTAGCGATCCCGCTCTTTCACGAAAATGTTAAGTAAAATTAACTCTAGAAAGTAGTTTCTCAGTTTTTCGAAACTCCATCATTTAGGGGTGCAAAAGGGGTAAGTCTGTTTTTTTTATATTGGCTATTTCCGGCAAAATAATCGACTTAGCGATTCCGTTCTTCCACTACAATGTTTCTTATTATTTTATTAAAAAACCATTTTCTGCATTTTTTGATGTTGTATCATTTAGGGGTTGAAAGAGGGTGAAATGTGTTTTTCGTATATTGACTATTTTTGGCTGAATCTCGCAAAATAATGGACTTAGTGATCCTGCTCTTTCACGAAAATATTAAGTAAAACTAACTTTAGAAAGTAGTTTCTCAGTTTTTTGAAATCCCATCATTTAGGGGTGAAAAAGGAGTGAGTCTGTTTTTTTTATTGGCTATTATTTATATTGAAAATTTTAATTTAATACATGTTAACAAATTGGATTTTTATACAAATAAACAAATGATTTGATAAATTTTATCCTTTTTTTAATTGTCTTCACCATGCTCGAAAACCATAAAGCGCCACGAGTACGTGTTTAAAAAAAAATGATTAAAATATGAATTTTCCCAATTACGAATATGAACTATATCTTAATAAATTCATACGTATACATATATGGATACGCGGGCGAAGCCGCGACGGGTCCCGCTAGTGAAATATATAACCACACATTTATTGAGTTAACAATTTCATAACATAATAGATAAATAAATAAACTCGTGAGCAGAAGACCTCCATCATGAAGGTCGTAGTTTTCGTGCGAAATGCATCGCGTCGAGATGCGATTCTATTTTGATATTTTGAAAAATCATGTTTGGATATCAAAACGAATTAAAAAGTGGAAAATAATTTATTCCATTGAAAAAATTCGCGTTGAAACACTGGTCAATATCGTCAATATTTACCAGAAATGTAACCAAATTTTGACAACTTGCTTTCTGCAACGAAAACAATCCCAAGTACCAAATTTCAGCTCATTTGCCTCAAAGGGAGTCGCTAGAGATGCCAATATGTACCAGGAATATATATATATATATATATATATATATATATATATATATATATATATATATATATATATATATATATATATATATATATATATATAGGGTAATTCCGGGAGAGTTGGACCACCGGTTGAGATGGACCACTCGCGTAGTTCCGTTCCTTGCCACTCGCGCGGTATGATCGTTATTATTAACTAATGCTTATGTGGCGGTCAACCCACGCTGTGAGTTTCGCTTCGATTATAATCTTATTTTGCAAGAAAAAAATTATTGTATGTTTGGTGTGTACAAATAATTTTTTCTGTAGTTACTAACAATTTAGTTTAAAATCATAATATATACAATATGGAATTGAGGTTTTTGTAGTTAAGACAACAGATGTTTAGGTAAAAAACTAACCTCAAATGGCTACAAGATACGTATTGGAAAGACAAAATAAGGTCTAGTGCTTTTCTACCTGACTGTTGGGAGAGATGGACCAGTACCGTTTGGGAGTGATGGACCGATATTTTTTAGAGGGAGAGATGGACCACTAACTCAATGTAGAATATCATTATATTTCTGATCAAAAAACAGCTGTTAAAAGAAAGCCAGCGACTATCTCTAAGGTTCTGAATTCTATTGAAAACCTGGAAGGATTGAAAAAAAAGAAATGTGAACTACAAATCAAAGAAGAAAAAAAAGACAAACGTACAAAAATGTTACAGCAAAAGAAAGACAAGAAAAAAATGCATCTTAATAAAAAAGGAACATCTTGCAAAATGTCCTATGAATCAGCTATCTCAGAAAGCTACGACTCTGAAGAAATTGTTCAAGATGAAGAGATGACATTAGAAGATATCTGGGATGAAAATGAATGTATTGGCTGTGTAGAGAGTTACATGAAACAAACAGAAACGAGGATTGGATCAAGTGTTCAAAATGTAGTAGTTGATCAATTAATGAAGATTGCTCTAGGTATGAGGATAAATGCGATTATTGCGATAAAAAGGAAATTATGTCACAAAAAAACCGACAATATTTAGGTGATAAGGTAGGCTGGTGAAAAGTAAACACAACGTAGGTATTGTTGAATTTTAAAATGCTACATTTAAATGTTTAATCATTCTGAATGAGTAAATAATAAATAATTTATATTAGGTTAACTTCTTTTTTGGATAATAAATGTTATGTTTGTTTCTTTAATATTTTTATCATGTGTAATCCTTGTTTTTCATCTTAGTCCATCTCTCCTGGCACACCGGTCCGTCTAACCTGGACACCTACGGGTGAGATGGGCCAGATAAACTTTCAGAAAAACGGATTTAACAATTTTGTTTGAACTTTTTCCTGAAAAAATTAATATTCTATTTGAAGCTAACAGAATTGTTTACTAACAGCACTTGTACAATCGTGGGAAGTTTCCTTCGCTATATATTATGTATTAAATAGCAACAACACAAATAAATTAACACGGTATGAGAGTAGTAAATTGAGTATATTAATAGTAATAAAAGTGTTATTAATAATATCTTTATTCAATATTATAAAGATAAAAATTTAATTATGAAAATATGAACATAATCATTCAGAAAACAAGAAGAAAGAGATATTAAAACAATGGTTAAAAATAACAATTTACACATTTATTATAAGAAATAACGCATGACGCACGTTTCGGTGGTTTCAGATGCTAATGGCAAAACAGTTTACCATTAGCATCTGAAGAAGGTGAAGTTCCACCGAAACGTGCGTCATGCGTTATTTCTTATAATAAATGTGTAAATTGTTATTTTTAACCATTGTTTTAATATGTTTATTAATTTACACCAAATATCGGCCCAATCAATCCAAAAAAAAAAGAAAAAGGAGTTTTATTTATACATCAAGTGATCTCGATTTCAAATATGAATAGTATCTATGAAAACTTCATTATTTTCTGAAAATATATAATATATATGACGTAATTTTCGACAATGCCCATGAAAATTCATATTATTTTCTATTAATTTATTATTAGTGATATCATGATTGAATGATATCGTATTCTGAGCTCGAATAACTGATTTTCTGGAGCTGAATTGAATACTATTTTTTTTATATATTTCCATTAATCTTCCGAGAAAACCTTGATACTCATGATAAAAATACCGACGTGATTTATCGACCACTAGAGGAGTTTCCAAGTAAAAGAAAAATGGTACTTTTACGAGATATTTTATTGGGAAACATTCTTGTCGTAATGAAGAAACTATCCATCGCAAAGTTCAAATAGATGTGTATATGTGTTATATGAGGTTGACATCTATATTGCATACTTTTGTTATTGGTTCTGGATGTCAACTCTGATATATTAAAATGAGAAATACACTTTTCTCAATTACTCATCTCTATGAAAATTATTTCTTGGCCCTGTGAGTCAATTGGGACGGGCTGTGGAGGTGAGGAAATCGTTAAAATCCACGAGATATATATGAAATCACTAGATTGAAACGGAAGCGATTGGGAAAAAAACTATAGGAAAACAATTATCTCTTACGAAATTTAAACCCTCCAACTCAATCTAGAAGAGCTATGGAAACCTCAAGAACCACTAAAAAATATTAAATATCTTCATAACAATGACGCAGGTAAAAAAAAACATTAACACTGCAGAAGGATTCTTCCCTCACATCAACTGGAACTACTGTATTATATATCTATCTATGTATCTATATATCTATCTATCATTCTATCTATTTATGTATCTATCTATCTTTCTACCTATCGATCTATCTCTATCTATCTATCTATCTATCTCTCTATCTATCTATCTATCTATCTATCTATCTATCTATCTATCTATCTATCTATCTATCTATCTATCTATCTATATATCTATATATCTATCATTGTATCTATCTATCTATCTCTCTCTATCTATCTATCTACCTATATATCTATCTATCTTATCTATCTATCAATCTATCTATTTATCTATCTATCTATATATCCAACTAGGACATTTATTTGAAACTAATCAAACAAACCTCCTAGTCCTAGTACTTGATTTTATTGCCACGAACGTGTTTCGATAACACGAAGAATTCTGTTTTCTATTCATTTGCTGCCTGTTTAAAGGATAAAATCGGAGCGCTGTTACTGGCGGTGTGTAAATGTTGCATTACATCGATTTGATGTGGCAACTTTACTCTTGCTTAGCGAATATAGTAACCACCTTCGGGTGTCAGGACGTACGAGTTCACGTTGCCGAAATGTTTTCATCTATCTGTAAGATGCGGTTCATTTGTTTCCGACTGGTGCCACCAGTCGGAAACAAATGTGTGTCATATTTATATGCCATATAGTCACTTGAAGAAAAATATAAGGTCGTTAGAAATATTTGGTTGGTTATCACTTTCGATGGATGGATGATACTGATGAGCCCCAAATAGGTCCGAAACAGACTGTCTATCATTTCCATTGATTGTGATGAACAACTTGATGTTTCTAACATACACCGTCCAAGGTATATGGAGGCATTTCGATGTTTCGTGAACTCGTAAAACCAGCTCAGCTAGGAGGTTTGTTTGATTAGTTTCAAATAAATGTCCTAGTTCACTTCATTTTATTGCCACGAACGTGTTTCGATAGCACGAAGAATTCTGTTTTCTATATATATATATATATATATATATATATATATATATATATATATATATATATATATATATATATATATATATATATATATATATATATATATACCACGTAATGAACTAATACAAATTTGGAAAATAGGACATTTATCCGAAAAATCTAAATTAATCAAACAAATCCCCCAGTGGAGCCATTTACATGAGTCTCAACGCCTACTACATCCCAACCATCCTCGAAAGTGCTGTGTGTACGTTTCAAAGGCAATTTTATAGTGAGCAGTACAATATTAACAAGTATAAAAAAATATCTTACATGAAACGAATCACACATATATTTCTTCATAAACTTCTGTTCATTCTGCATATATAATGGAAGCTGAGTAGGGGTGACAGGGAATAATAGTTATCACTGGGGCAAGTCGCCACATTGTAAAAATATCAGAAAATATCGTACTAGCAGCATCTACTCAATTGTTTTTCAATACCCATAGAAGCTTCAATATAAAATGTTATTAGTTGAGAGAGCCTCCGTAGTATCGAAGTAAGTATTTTTGCCTCAAAATATTGTGATTTTGTATTATTCAGTAAAATTCAAAAGTATGAAAAATTATTATGGTTTTTAGTGCGAAACGTAGCATATCCAATAGTATAGTTAAAATGGAAATTGCTTTTAGCGTGAAATGACTAACGGTCGTTTCATTCGAAAATGTCACTTTGATCAAGTTATCACAGCATCACCGGGCGTATATTGTTAATGTTACAACATGCCCCCACACACAATGAAAATAAATAGCGAAAAGCTCCATTGAATACATATGGTCAGCATTTGTGGCATCACACTACTATAAAAAATGTAGATCATGTTGGTAATATAATTCACCTCAAATTTATTTTCATATGGTTGCAACTATAATTTGAAAAAAGTAGAGCTGCTCCATTATACGACGTTCTACTCAGGGCTCTGTAGTGAGGTACATTTTTAATATCAACCTTTGTATTGTGAACTAGCTTTAAATTATATTTTATCTTACAGACTCTTGATGAAACTCTTGTAAAAGGCTCCAAAAATAGAGCCGAAACGTGGAGTAAATTAAATCCAACTTTATTAGTCATTTAATATCTGTTATACCACGAAAAATCCCAACAATCTATAATATACAGATACAAAACCAATCCAAAAAACGTTTTCCAACTATTTTTTTACTGTAATAAAACCCAAAGAATCTTAAATTTTTCAATAATGTTTGTTTTTAATCACCTTTAGCATTATGTACCCAATCAGTTGAATATTTAGAATAAAATATTTTCTCTGTTTGTTTTTTTAACTCGAGGGACCTTCAGTTTAACGCCGGTTCCGAACGGCCAATGGGCTTGTAAACAATGTACATTACCCAACACTCAATCTCATAACTAGAACCACTAAATTCAGGACATACACAACGCTCAAGAGCAAGGTGGGACTCGAACCCACATCCTCGGTCAACAAACGGTACAAGGCGGTACTCGTTCACCGCTGGTCTACCGAGGCCCCAATAAGCTAGTTCGTCCTCTATCAAAATCTCGAGAAAAGCCATTTTTGCTGACTCCCATGCAAGGTGAACTCGAAATACAGAAATTGTCAGAAACTAAATGCAAAAAGTTGAAACGATAATTTTTTTCAGATATATAGAATATATTAATAAAACAAGGAAAGAGACAAAAGAAGCGAAAGTAGCATCTTCATCTGAAGAAGCGTAGGAAATATTTTGCTCTGTATGTGAGGAATATACTTCTTCTTCTTCTTCTTCTTCTTCTTCTTCTTTTGGCTCATAACCCTTGGTGGGTTTTGGCTTGCTCAACTATGTTCCTCCATCTGGTTCTATCCACCGCTATTCTCCTCCAGTTTGCTATTCTCAGAGCTTTTAGATCTTCCTCCACATCGTCTATCCACCTTTTCTTGGGTCGCCCTTTCGGCCTTGTGTTCTGAGGTTTCCATTCAAGGATTTTTTTCACAGTTCTTTCTTCCCCCATCCTGTATACATGTCCTAACCATCTAATCCTTTGACTTTTTATGTATCTTGCCATATCTTCTCCTTCTATAAGTGCATCAATTTCGTGTTTCATCCTTATTCTCCACATACCGTTTTCATGTATTGGGCCGTATATTCTTCTAAGGATCTTTCTTTCGAATATTCTCAATTGATTTTCGTCGTTGTTTGTGAGTGTCCATGTTTCACACCCATACGGTACTACTGGTCTTATAAGTGTTTTATAGATTGTGATCTTAACTTTTCTGTTTAGTAGACTGCTCCTTATTAGTTTTAGATAGGCATAATAGCATTTATTTCCTTTTAGGATTCTTGATCTTATTTCATCTTGGACGTTATCATTATTAGTAATTTTCGTGCCAAGGAAATTGAAGGCCTTGACGCTTTCGACCAGGCCGCCGTTTAAGTTAATATTGGGCAGTTGTATTGGGGGATTCCTGCAGCAGTACATATATTTCGTCTTGTCTTTGTTCACTCGCAGGCCTCCTTTGTTTACCTGTGGCTCAAGTTCTTCGGCGATTTGATTCAGTGAGGTGAGAACACGTGCAATTATTGTAATGTCGTCCGCATACCCAAGTATTTGTGTGGATTTATTTACGATGCTTCCCGTTCTATCTATTTTTTTAATAGCTGCTTCCAGCACCAGGTTGAAAAGCACTGTCGAGAGAGCGTCTCCTTGTCTTACCCCGTCTTTCACTTTAAATTCTTCGCTGAGCTGTTGTTGTACTCTTATAGCTGCTGTCGTTTCGGTCATGGTAACTTCCACCATTTTTACTAATTTTCGGGGTATGCCTAAGAGAGTTAGCCTTTGTATCATTTTTTTCCTGTGTACTTTATCAAATGCCTGTTTGAAATCTATAAAGAGATAATGCATATCTATGTTATATTCATAGCATTTCTCCTGTATTTGTCTTAAAGTACACATGTGGTCCGTGGTTGATCTATTCTTCCTGAATCCACATTGGTATTCACTCAGTATTTCCTCTGAGTAGGGTGTCATTCGATTATGAATCACCCCCGATAATATTTTATATGAGACACTAAGTAGTGTTATTCCTCTATAGTTACTACAGTTGGTCTTATCACCTTTCTTGTGTATCGGGAGGATAATTCCCAGTTTCCAGTCCTTTGGCATCTTTTCTTGCTCCCAGATATGTAGTATTAGTTTGTGAATTTCTATATATATTTCTATATATTCCTACTCCTGAGGAATATACAGTGATTCCAATTGAAAGAAGCGTTGGCTACAATGTATATACCTGTTGTGAATATTGTTATCATGAAAAATGCGTTGGAGTAAACCCATTCTGTGAGTATAATAGTTTTGATTCAGACGGAGATATGTAGACGGTTTTTTTTTCATTGAATTTCAACTCTTCAGTTTTCCACGTTTTGTCACATATATCGTGACAGCTCACACCGTTTTATTTGACAACTCTTACAGAGTACATTGTCACAATATATAGCCATTTTTTTCATTATCCGTATTTGAACAGTCATATGATAAAACAAATAATTTTCACATGAAAACAATTATTTATATTTTTTTTTGACAAGTTGCCCTCGTCTCCATTACTTTATGATGCAAAAACATGGTATTCCTGATGTCTCGATTTTTCGAACTCTTATGGAAGCTCGACTTATTTAAAAATTATGAAACAAGCTAAATGCCTATCAATTATTCATTTTATCAATTACAGTCCTTGAGATCTTTCCACAGGAGAAGTAAAACTGTCTATTTGCTCTGAAATTGAGGGGTAAAACAATGGAATGAATAAAATATAAGAAAGCTCCGGATATTGATTTATCGTGTTCACGAAGTCGACAGATACCTTAATAATTCAGAGACGCGTGGTGCTGAATTTGACTTCTTTAAATTACGTGTTCCAAGCCTATAATGTTTTCAGCTAGATTTAACTTTGGTTTTCATGAAAAACCGTCATTAAACTTCACTCACGTATTCCAATAACTATCTATTTCTGAGTGATGGTTAACTTGTTTCAGCTGAATCCATATATAGCAATCTTAATATCGTTTCTACCTGACGATTTGATCATTTTGATGCGAGCAACCTGGTTGTCACGAAAAACTTCTCTCATCGGCCCTCAATTTGTATTGGAAAACCAAATTGCTGAGCCAACCAATGAACATCAATGCTATGGAATGCTCATCCCTTTGAGTTGTTTTCGGTTGGCTATGACAGTATAAACAGCTATTTGTTGAAATCATCTCACGGCGAATGAGAAACGTTATAAGCTTTCGATTTTTCCGAGAGTTTGATTAAAATAGATTTGAAATTTCTCTAGCATTTTTCAATTTTGTTATAGTCACGCTTTCAGTTAACATAAGCAAATATTGTATACCTTTCTTTTTCTCCCTCTTTCTTTCTGTTCTTTCATCCCGTCTCTTTCTGATCTCACTCCGCCACGTCAATCGCCAATGCATTATATGTACTCATTAATTCATGTACAAGCAACACGAAAACGTCAGATGTGAAACATCGAAATAATTTTGTATAAGTTATAAGCATAAAAGAACAGATTACGATAGGAATTAGATATGGCATAATGAAAAGATAAAGCTTCACAAATCTGTTCCATAAAATAATGACTACGTATTGTAGGTTTAAATTCAATTATATAGCGTGGCGGTACGTTATCCTCTCGTTATATTCACTCTTGCGTCTTTTCTTTACATTGCGTTGACGACCGAGTGGTCTAAGTACTGAACCCTGGTGTGCCGTATTTCTGGGTTCGAATCCCAGAGGTGACTCCTGGCTTTTTGAATTTTTTTAATTTACAATCTCGTGAGAGCTCTTAGCCCCACATTTCAATATTAATTATTTTAATTTTGATTAGTAATTAACAGAAGTTATCACTTCTGTCGTGCGCCCCGACACGCACATTTTTTCGTTTTCGCAAATTGTGGTCCTTCTATATTATCCGAAGGAACTTCGTTCCTACCTGGTGTCCCATGACACCGTTTTCTTTTTTTAATCTGAAATGTATATATGAAATAATCACTTAAACGTGAGTATGATATATTAATCAGATTCTGTGGCAGTTGCTACCTATGAGAAATTCTGACAACAATGCCTTAGCCCAACATAACATCCAAACTTTATCGATTTCAATAAAAATAAAAAAATTAAAAAATTGAAAATAGAACCACTGCTCAATTTTCATAAAAACTTCAGAGATAGAAATGTGTTCTGACTGTGGCAACTCAGTCATCTTGTGGTGCTCACCAATCATCAGCACTTATCGCCCACCTACTGGCGTGGTGGTAATCTCCCATCACTACTACCATGAATATTTTGCCCAGAAATTCAACTCGTCAGTTAACTCCGAAGATTAGTTGAGAC